>PVLA01009120.1:0-79450 GCA_004027455.1 Hydrochoerus hydrochaeris
CCTATGTATCTGGCAACTGTCAGAAAGTGTTAGTGGGATTTGAGTTTCTTTTATAGCTAACATATTGTTATGGCATTGTTTTACACATCTGGTGGTTTTATTTTTCTGCTGGATGTTCAAGGCTAAGTTGAGGTGGGACCTGTATTAATCAATTTCTTGCTATCTATACGGTCTATTAAATCTCTTCAGGATTTACCTTGTAACCAAGGAGAGCAGCTCTTAGTTCTTCTGTCACTTTAGGCTATTTGGATAAGTCAGGGCCATTGCTTGACCAAGTTCCTTTCTGTGAAAAAGTGGGAGTTTTTTTCTCTTCTAGTGACTCTTCTTAAACATATTGTACACCACTGACCTCCTTTCACCATCGTCCAATAATCTCCTTGATCAGAAGATTAGGGACTCATCAATTCATAAGATGTAGCAACAGAGGTTCTTTTTTGTCCTGGATCCTCACTGACCTTGGATGGCCAGAGCCAAAGCATTGGCTGTTTTTCTAGCCCATTTGTTTTTCTAGTTTTTGGTCTCCTTACTTCAGTTGTTCAATATCCAGAGGAGAAGGTTACTAATGTTATATTACAATGAGAGCAGTGAGCTTACTATGATTTTTTTGGCTATAAAGCACCTTGAAATATAATGTAGAACCATTATTTCCTACTAACCATGGTGTTCTAGTAGTTGAATTTCTGTATAATCTTTAAAGACAACAGTTGTATAATTTTACACAGAAAATTTGCAGTCAGAATCCATGCATAATATTGTAGCGTGACAATCATGATGACATTCTTTTATAATGCATCTACATTTCCGTTTTGGCATAAAACAAACTTTTTTGCCACTATTTCTATCTAGTACATAAGAAGATTTTACCCAATTTGTTGACCTTTAATGAGATATCAATGAAGAAATTTGTGACATTGTTTGGATTATTTAATGTTAGACATCTCTAAGTATAGTGACTCATACACAGCATACACATGAGTTTTTGTTAAAGGCAGATGTCTGAATTTGAAAGAAAAGACTATCATCATGAATAATCCCTGTTTTATATTTTGGAGGACCTGTATATCTGGAAGGCATGAATACTTTAATACAGCACAAGATAATAAAATCAATTGTCGTAGCCAAATGAAAACTTTAAAAAAATTTAGTTTGGTACCAAAGCATCTTTAAATCAGAAAACCTTATCATCTCATTTTCAGAAAATTTATTCTTTTGATGATGACCCATGTAAACTTATCACAGTAATATATTTTAATAACATTTATTGGGGTATCTCCCATAAGGCTATGGAGATCACTGGGGCCTTTCATTAATGAACAAAGACTGGGATATGATTCTTCCCAAGCCTGCTGCTCCTTTATTAACAAAGGAAGTCCTGATCAATAATAATCCAAGCCCAAAGAGTCCCCATTTATTTACCTTAACAAATTTCTGATGACCTATGAAAAAATCAGTTTTGATACCATTTTGACCAGCTGGAAACCCAGGTGGAAGAATGCTTTTAAAATTTATAAACAAAATAAATTATGAACATATGATCCAAAAATGTAAAAGAAAAAAATTGTTGTGCCTAAATAAAAACCAATTGTTTATAAATAGAACAAACAGACAAAAAACAAATACACAATTTGCTTAGATCAAATATATTTTTGGCCAAATTGAATTATAATCACATAGTTTTAGAAATATGTAATTATAAATAGACTAGTCAGAATTTTCTTCAGAAGTTTTTCTTAAGAAACTGGTAATGTTTGTGTTCCTTTCTTTCAGGTAGCTTTCAGCTCAGTTATTGCCATGCTCTCTATCACCTATTAGACCTTTGATTCCTAATTTTAGTTACCATCTCCTGGGCATGCTGGGCCAATTTCTGTAACTGGCCTTTTGTCAGGTCTAGCTCCATCCTTTTTTATTAGCTGTGGTATGATTTCTGAGGCATCACTATTATAGGACTGAGCATCAGCTTCTTGAAAGGTGGAACCAACTCCTTCTCTGGGTCTGGGTCCATAATATATCCAGACTGGACACTCTGGCACCCAGATGGCCATTCAGTGTTCTTTGGAAAGTTACAAGGATACCCTTGATCCTGTATGAATACTGGGCTTTCATTGTTCAGTATGAAGATCTTTCCAAAGCATTCTTCCTAACCTATTTTCCTTTATATGATTAAATTGTCTTTGTGCTGCACTTTCCATCTTTAGTAGGATTTAAAAAGTTAATAGTATGCAATGCCAAGTGAAGTCTATTATGAGGTGTGAATTTTGTAAAGAAGGATTCTCCTATTTGTTTTTGTAGTTGAATTTTGAGCACACAATGATCATACTGAATAATTCCTTGATCTTGAAGGTTATAAGGAATTCCAATGGTAAGGGAAATGTGAAAAGTTTTACAAAACATTTGGAAGGCAGAACATATATGAGCTAGGCCACTGTCAGTCTTAAGAGCTCACAGGCAGACAATGGTACTAAAAGCATCCAAGCAATGAGCAATGACAAGCTTAGCCACTTCAACAGTGTAGGCAGAAGTAAAAATAATTCCTAAGGAAGTATCCACTGAAATGTGGACCCAGCATAGAAAGCCAAACTCAAGAATGTGAGAGGTATCCATTCGCCAGGATGACGGGTTTGTAACCCTTGGGGATTAATCCCCATAGGGAGTGAGGGAAGATGTATTACACATAAGGGGCATTGTTTAACAATTTTTTAAGCCTGTTCCTGAGTTAAAAGGAGTCATTTGCACAAGGCAGAAGTGTTTTTGATGGAAAGTGGCAAGGAAGGCAAACCCTGTTGAATGGCATCTGAGGGAGTAATTGTGACAGTAGCCAGCAATCTGTCTATTTCAGTATTTCCCTCTGTGAGAAACCCCAGCAAATGGGAAAGAAAATGTAAATGACCAATAAAACAGGGGACAGGGCATGACCAAATGACAAACTGGAGAGTGAAATAAATGAAAAAGATCTTGGCTAGTGTGTATAGTGGCAGTTTCAATACAGCATATCACACCACAATCATAAGTGTTATCTGATAGGTTAATGGGAGTGAATGAATAATCTTGCAAGGCCTGTATAAAAGCCTGAAATTCAGTCTTTTGTGGAGAAGAAAAACCTATATCCTGTATTTGAGAAGAAAAGCTCATTGCAGAACCTCCTTTGCTCAAAGAGGACTCATCTGTGAAAACTACAGGTGCAGCAGAGCAATTTTGGGCAAAATATCCCCTTAATCTACAGCTGGAACAAGTAACCTTGTTCTTTCCCTTTCCTCTAGACTGTGAATGAATAGCCTCAATGCTAGATACAGCAAGGCAGTCCTTTGCACATATAAAGGGCCAATATCTGCACAAATATGAATCATCTCAGACAGCATAACCCATTTTTTGTGAGTTAAAAAGTCTCTTTACACCATTTATTTGCATTTTCAAAGGCTAATAGTTGAAAGATTAACTTGATATCATCTGTGTCATTGATAATCCTCCCACTAACCTGCAATAAATAATTATATCACAAAATCCTGAAAAGGTTCATGAGGACACTGGAGAATGGGGGCCAGATAAAGGGATGTCTTATCCTTTGAAGGAAGTTCCCTCCAAGCCTTTGTGGCAGCTATTTTAAATTTTTCATATGCTTGCAAATCAAAAATAAGTTGCCTACTTGTGGCAACAAAGGCAACCTCTCCAGCTAATGTCTTTTGTAATGGCCATGTTGTAGGCAGGATTGCAAGTGACTTGGTCCACTCACAATTTTAAAAAATTTACCTTCCACAATAAACAACATGACAGCTTTAATTGCTCCTGTCCAATCATTTGGGACTACAACCTTTTTTCCTATTCCTAGGAGCTCTTTAAAACTCAAGGAGTAAAAGGAGTTGTGGGATCATGGGAAGAAGTCCTTGTTTCAGTTCTTTTAAAGTCTTAAAGTGTTCAACTTGATGAAGACATATAACTTGTCCCCAATTTTTGGGATCTTGGAGTTCAGTATCAGGCTAGATGTACTTAAAACCCACCAAGGAATTTTTCCACCCTTTTGGCTTCTTTTAGCATCAATCATAGGGGAGAAAGAAGACAGTATTCTATGAAGGCCTACCTCACAGCACATTAAGATATGAACTCATTGATAGGTCAAACCACTAACAAATATAGTACCTCAATGATCCAGTCCCTTCCAAAAGCCCTACCTCTGAACACATGATATTTTGGGGAATAATGGGATACTTTTATCATAAATTATAGATTGAAAGAAACTAAGTCATGGAAAGAAGAGTTTCATTAAGTATTTGAAGAGTGGACTTGAGAAGCTGAACTAAGAGAAGGCAGCTTGCATAATTAGTGTCCCTTTATAGGGACAGGGATTTGAGAAAATGGTAGAAGGATACTTGTTCTAGTTATCTATTATGATATAGCACATAACTCCAAACTTGTTGGTGTATATGACTTTTTTTTATATCTTACAGTTCTATGAGGCAGGGATATAAGTGCAATTTGATCAAGTGATTTTCCTGCCCTATCTGGCATCAACTGGCATCACTCAGTTGGCTGTAGATGAGCTGATGATAGTTTCATGCACATGCCTGGTATTTTGGCAAGGATAACTAGTGTGGCTTAAATAGACTATAGCTCAACTGGAGTCTTTTTTTCCTCCATATGACCTGAAAAAGCTTTATACTAGTCTTTTCATAAAGATGATTGAAGAACTTCTCTGAATAGTTGCAGTTCCAACAGTCCAAAATGGAAGCTTATATTCCTATAAATGTAAGACTAATATGGAACTGTCTTTTCTTCCTTTTGTTGATCAAAAACAGGTTAACCCAGACTCAAGGGCACTGACATAGATCTTTTCATTTTCCAGCAGAGAACAATGATGAGAAATGTGTGGCCATCTTTAATTTATCTCAACATTCTTGGAACTATAGTAGCCAAGGCTTGGGGGTTAAAGAGTGGCAGGAATTCCTGGACTCAGGATTGGTACAGGCAGGAACAGCCCACTCTCCAGCTTCATGGAGCCTTGCAATTTAAGAATATACACCACTCAGTGGTAGCCATGATGGACTTTATCAGGAGGCTCAGTGCTACCTACTATTCCAAAGGTCCTGCACAGGGCACCTGGCTGAGGGCACAGCAGACTGAAGTCCCTTTTCTGAATTGCATACATGAAGAATTAATGGAAAAGTGAGGTAGGACAACTTTTTCTAATTAGCTGAGATCTAGTAGGGGCTAACAAGTCTCTAAAACACTACTGTACAAGTTATTGAACAATAAAGAATGTCAAAATTTGAACCCTAGTAATGAATAATATTAAGTTTCCTGCCAGTTTGGGAAATGAGGCTTTAGACTGGGTAATTTGCTGTGGAGAAATAAAGGGGTTACAACATCTCTGCTCAGGTATGTTGTAGATGAAATGGACAGTCACTGCTCTAAGGACTCTGTGAAGTTTAGGAAACTAACCATTTGCTCACCCCACTACTGTCAGCATTGACCCAGTGGTCTTTTCTCTTATCTTACTCCACAAACTTTGAATGAATCTATGTTAAATGCAGCTAGCAGAGCAGAGTCTTGAAATCTCTGAAGACAGTCATTTGACCCTGACCACAGGGCTCTGATATCCACCAGGACTGCTCAGAGCTAATGAGCAGGCATGGTATTTCCTTACTGGGATTCAGCCCATCCAGATATCCTCAGGCAGATGTCTTCTGTTTGCTTTAGGTTAGAGGACATTCTTGGATAGTTTGTCCAAGAAAAATCCTCCTGAGGATGATGGACAGATTATAGCCTCTTGGAGGTATTTGGAACCATATACTTTAAATCTTTCATTATGTACTGTAGTTGGCATCAAATCAATGTATGTAGCTTTATAGTTCTTTAGGTTATATATTGTGTACCATGAAAATTGTATTCAGCCTAGAGGCAATAGGGCAGAAGATGAGCATCTATCAAAAGCAGAGCTGGTGAAATAGCTCAGTAGCAGACTTGTAGCACACCTTACCTAATGTGTTCAAGGCCTAGGGTTTGATCTCTAGTACCATGAAAAAGAAAAACAAAAGCTAAAGAACAATGAAAAAGAGACAAGTGACCAAAATGCAGGAAAAAAAATACATAAAATCTGGTTAGAACAACAGAACAAATGAAATTCTCCCCTCAGTGCAGCAGTAGCATGAGGAATAAAATAAAAACCTCCCAAAGGGCATAAAGATCCATCATATTTTCTATATCAAAATAAGTTAAACTCTTTAGATTTTCTATAATTTAGAAAATATAATTTTTTGAAACTATAATTCATAATCCTGCATACAGTTACCTGTCAAAACCCTGTTTCACAAAGGAGAAATACGATATTTACACATGTGAGTCTGATACAAAATGTACAATAGATATTGTGAAAGTGAAAGAGACAGAAGCTGCTCAAAAGGAAAGAACAACTGGGATGGGGAAAGAAGAAAAGAAAGAAGGGAAGAGAATATATATATGATAGATAACTATACTACCAATCTCTATTCGTTCATCAAAACAGAATAGTTTGTGCTTTCATTGTTTGATCATTTTTATGCGTATATCTTGTAATCTGAACAACTACTTTGAAGGCAACAATGCATACTATTAACCACTATTAATCTCCCTTTGTTTAGTTTTGAAATTCTATACCATTGTTTTTATTCTTTTTCATTTAAAAAACAATGTTACATTTCCACCAAGTACAGAAGTTAATGACATCATCATCTGTGACAGAGAAATCCTTATCCACAAGAAGTGATGAGAGAGAAAAAATAAAACCCCCAAAAACTTCAAAAGCTTTCAAGATAGTCCACTGTTGGTTATTCTTGGATAGCAGAGAAGAGAAAATGTTTTAAAAAATTAAATGGACAGAACAATAAGAGAAAGAACCTGTTAGGATTTCTCAGGAAACTTTTCTAAAAGCAACTGGGGAAGCTGGCTTGTTGCAGTTGTACTGAGGAAAAGATATATTATCTCTCCTGAATACTTATCTGAGATCTTTATTTTCTTCTCAGGAAGATCTCTGTGTCAATACAAAAGAAAGATACAAAAATAAACCTAAGATGGTGTGTCAAAGATTTAAAAATTATCCAGTCATAGTTCAAATATCAAACAAAAGAGCTAAACAAAACAAAATCTGGGGTCCTGATGTCAGATTTCCAGGCTTCAGAAATAAGTGAATTTTTATTTCCTATGCACTATCTAGTGTGTAATGTACTGTCAAAGCAGCCCAAATGGACTTAGATACCCAGTGAACACAGATCATTATTTTTCAGGGGCATTTTAAGAACTGTAAAATATATGCTTTCTTTCTATTTTTTTCTGCTTTGTCTTTGTGAGGTGTGAAGTTGGGGTGAAATAAGTTATCTCAGGAAATTTGGCAACATCTCTGTCACCTCACAATGAACTCCTCCTTGTATAGGGAGGATTATGTATGTTTTGGAAGCAGTATTACACCCATACTATGTTAGCACTTCTCTCCTAATCCAGGAACCACACTTTCCTTGAAAGCTGCAAAGAGCTATGTGAACTCTGTCTTTTATTTAGCCAAATCTCCTTGCAGACTTTCTTGAGATCCATCCAACTCTTCTCAGTTTGTCTGCAAATCATCATCTTTATTTTTTTCTAAGAATGTTTTAAAATAATGTGCTTGTTTCTCAGATGGTACTTGATACTGAAATTCTGGGTTAACTCAGTTAGTATAAAAAACAACAACAAAAAAATTCCTGTTCCATTTTCCTATCTGCTTGTCCCTGAGAGGAAAAAAACCTTGTGATTTTCTTCTGTGCAGCCAAAAGTAAAGATGAGTTTTAAGATGTGTTTCTTTTCTTTAGCACAAGTCCAACTATTATAAATATTTGCTGTTCAGTAATGTTTCTCACTGAAAATATAAGAGAGAGTGAATGAGGTCAGGAAAAAAATGGCTAACATTGAGAAAAATAGAAAATAGTTTCTCAAAGAAGAAAAAGAGATTACTTTGATACAGAGTATATTAGGCTTTATTATTATAATTAAATACTTGAGGTGGCTAAATTTTTGTTTTAAAGAGAATAAAACAAGAGAACAGAACAAAGCAAATCAAAACAGTACAATGCAAGCAAGCAACATAGCACTTCACAGGACAACCAGATATCAATGGTAGCTATCATAATGTCTCTTTTCTTTGAAATAGTTGAGCATACCTTCACGCACACTAATAACAAACATAACAAAATAGTATAAAACCATTAAAGAGAATGAAAGCATTACAAGACTTCAAAACCAAATAATAGTAAATGAACAATGGCTGCTATAAAATCCCATTTTCCTTAAAAAATTTGCTTATACCATCACACATAATAAAATCTAATCAGACACAACAGGATAGAACCAATCAAAACAGAAGAATAAAAGCATGGTAGGACTTCTAAGCAAGATGATAGTAAATCAGCCATGGCAGCCATATTGTCTTGCTTTCTTTAAAATAGCTGTTCATACCATCACACACAATAAAATCAAAGAAAACAGAATGAAACTCACCCAACTAATGAATGAAAATATTATAAGACTTCAAAGTTGCTGGGAGTTTAGCTCAGCAGCGTAAGTGCCTGCTTGGCAAACGCGAGGTCATGAGTTCGATCCCCAGCACACAAATAAATAAATAAATAAATAAAGACTTCAAAGTAATATAATGGGAAACCATGATTAGCATAAAATCTTATGTACTCTTATTTCTTACACTAGGGAGACTATACAGTATTTACACATGTGAGTTTGATTTATTTCACTTATGAGTATGGTCTCAAGTTGCATACATTTATGTATAAATATCTCAGTCTGATCATACTTTATAGCAGAATACTACTCCATTGTATAAAATACCACATCTTTTTTATCCATTCCTCAGTTATTGGGCATTTAGGTTGTTTCCAAGATATGGCTATTACAAATTTTGGGGGTCTGATTTTTTTAATTCTTTATATGTTCTAGACAGAAGTCCTTTGTCTGAGAGGTAGTTGACTAAGATTTTTTTTTCTCAATTTGTGGTTATTCTTTTCACTATGCAGGAGATTTCTTTCAACATGTAGAAACTCTTTAATAAGACATGATCCCAGTTATTGATTCTGTGAAGTATTTTCCATGCAGTTTGATTCTTGTTCATGAATTCTCTATCTACCCCTATGTCTTCAAGATTTCTACCTATTTTGTCTTCCAGCAGATTTAGTGTTTCTGCTTTAATATTTAGATCTTTGATCCATTTAGGCTTTTGTTCAGTACATGGTGATAGGCATGGGTCTAGTTTTATTTTCAGCATATAGATAGCCAATTTTTCCAGCAACATTTACTGAGGAGCCTATCTTTCTTCCAATGAACGTGTTTGGCCCCTTTATCAAAGATGAGGTGGTTGAGTGTGTTTGTAGTAGTAGTTGTACCTTCTAATCTATTCCATTGATCTTCAGGTCTGGTTTTATTACAGTACCATGTTGATCTTATTACAGTAGCTTTGTAGTATAACTTCAAGTCAGGATTGTGATGCCTTCTGCCTTGCCTTTGTGGCTTATCCTTGCCTTTGCTATTGCAGCTCTTTTTTGGTTCCAGATGAATTTTAGGAGTGAATTCTCTAGATCTATGAGGTATGCTAGTGGTATTTTGATGGCAATTGCAGTAAATCTGTATAATAATTTTGGGAGAATGGCCATTTTCACAATATTCCTAAGTATTTCATTTTTTGGATGGCATTGTGAAGGGTGTGGCTTCTCTTATTTCTCTCTCAGTGATTTTGTTGTTAGAGTATAGGAATGCTTTTGATTTTTGAGTGTCGACTTTGTATCCAGCTATATTACTGACTTTATTTATACCTAGGAATCTTTCAATGGAGTTTTGGGGGTCTTCTATGTAGAGTATCATGTCATCTGGAAATAATGATAATTTAACTTCCTCTTTTCCTATCTTTACTCCTTTTATTTCTCTCTCTTGTCTAATTGCTCTGGCTAGTATTTCCAGCACTATACTGAATAGGAGTCATGATAATGAACATCCTTGTCTTGCTCCTGATTTTAGGGTAAAGGCTTTCAGTTTTTGGCCATTTAATATGATTCTGGCTTTTGGTTTATCATAGATGGCTTTTATCATATTTGGGTAAAGACCATCTATTCCAATTTTCTGTAATGTTCTTATCATGAATAGGTGTTGGACTTTATCAAAAACTTTTTCTGCATCTATAGAAATGATCATTTTTGGCTTATTTTTGGCTCTATTGATATGGTGGATTACATTTATTGATTTGTGTATGTTGAACCATCCCTGCATTCCTAGGATGAATCCTACTTGTTCAGGGTGTATAATCTTCTTGATGATTTGCTGCATTCTGTTTGCCAAAATTGTATTGAGAATTTTTGCATCTATGTTCATTAGGGAGATTAGCCTGTAGTTCTCTTTTTTAGTTGGGTCTTTCTCAGGTTTTGGTACTGGAGTAGTATTTGCTTCCAGGAATGAGGAAGAATTGTTTCCCTTTCAATTTCTTTGAAGAGTTTGAAGAGTATTGGCATTAAGTCTTGTTTGAATTTCTTGTAGAATTCTGCAGTGAATCCATCTGGGTGCACCTGGACTCTTCTTTATTGGTAAGGATTTAATTACATTTCCAACTTCATTAATTGAAATTGGGTTATTCAACAATTTTACATCTTCTTAACCAAGCTTTGATAATTCATATGTTTCTAGGAATCCGTCCATTTCTTCTGTATTATCAAACCTGTGAGAGTAGAGGTTTTTGAAATACGTGTTGATGATCTTCTGTATTTCCAGAGTCTGTAGTAATTTCATCCTTTTCAATCCTTATTGTATGAATTTGAGTTTTTATTTCCTTTTTTTTAATAAGGTTGGGTAGGGGTTTATCAATTTGATTTATTCTTTCAAAGAACCAACTCTTTGATTCATTGATTCTTTGTATTGTTTTCTTAATCTCTATTGCATTAATTTCTGCTCTGATCTTTATAGTTTCTCCCTTCTTTTGGCTTTGGGCTTGACTTGCTCTTCTTTTTCTAGATGTTTGAGGTGTAGCATCAGGTTGTTTATGCGGCACCCTTTTCTGTCCATGCCACGTCCTTGTCCATCCACACCTTGTGACAATCGCTTCTCCAGGAAAAGAACGCCGCATGTGGGAATTGGGCTTGGGGATCTTGAAATGTTTTGTACTGATAATTGTAATTTGTGTAGTTCACATGTGTATGTTTTTATGTAATGCTCAATATGGAGTTGAGGGTGGAGACTACAGGGGGGTTGCTGGAGGCCCTCTAGATAACCCCTTTGTGAGGACTGGTTGTGGGGTTTTGCCTTCTGTGAGTAGTATGAGAGAGTTTATACAAAAGCTTTAAATGAAAGAGCTCATGGAGGAGGATTTACAAAATTCCTGTGAGACAACTGCCCTGAGACACTGGACAGGCAGCCAAAGATGGGCAACTAGGACACATATGTTATGCCACCGGCCGCCTAAGACAGGCACAGGACCAATTGCTGTCCTGCAGGCCCATGACGGGTAAAGCCTGGTTGGGTACATGTGAAGAGTCCTTGACCTAAGACAGGTGCTGTCCTCGCAGGGACAGCCGCTCCCATAAATGATAAGGAAAGCAATGTAGGGAGCAGCATAATAATCTCACACATCTCTTCCTCCTGCGGGTGTCCGGTAAATCGGCTTGCATTTCCAGGGCTGACTAAATGTCAAGATTAAAATGTTAATTGATACCTATTGCCCTGAACCTGGGGCACCTTCTGCTTGGAGTTGAGGTCAATTAACACCTATTGTTTGGGATTGTCCCTGCCTGGCCCTGGGCCTGGGGCGTTTCCTGCTTGGGGCTGGGGGTTGCTGCCAGGGTTGGAAAATATATATTCCAGCTTCTAAAAAATAAAGGCAGATTCAGATTCACTCACAAACTGGGGTGCAGTGTTTTCTGTCTCTCAATCGTCAACTCCCTGACCACCTTTGGGAAACCCTGGCCCTGCCGCAGCTGGACTCCAGCAGTTTATTTGTGTTTGTTCTGTTTTCATGATGTGTGTCTAGTTGATCTGTCCCTTGTATCAATGGCATGTTAAGCTCTCCTGTTATAAATGTGTTATTGCTTATTTGATTTTTTCATTTCTTTTAATATTTGTTTTATATAGCTGGGTGCTCCCAAATTTGGTGCATATATATTTAAGACTGTTATCTTCTCTTCTTGAAATTTTCTCCTAACTAGTATATAGTTACCTTCTTTACCTCTTTGGATCATTCTTGGTTTGAAGTTCACATTGTCTTCAAACAGAATTGCTACTCCTGCTTTTTTTTGGATCCTTTTGCATGAAGTATTGTTTTCCATCCTTTAACTTTCAGTCTATGAGTTTCCTTTTGGGTTACATGGGTTTCTTTCAGACAGAATATTGTTGGGTCCCATTTATTGATCCATTCTGCTAGTCCGTTTGTTTTGTGTGCTAGTCTGTGAATTGTGGCCATTTGCATTAATGGATATAACTCATATATATTGGTTTACTTTTGACATGTTATCTTTCTGCTGTTGATTCTTTACCTTTCCTCTCTGTTTAATTGTCTGTCTTGCTTAGTGTTTTTTTTCCTATGAGTATCTAGAATGTCTTTCAGTATTCTTTGCAGGGTTGGTTTGGTGGTCATGAAGCTCTCCAGCTGTTTCTTTGTCATGGAAGCACTCTATTTCTCCATCCTTTTTGAAGGACAGTTTTACAGAGTATATCAGTCTGGGCTGGAAGTCATTTTCCTTTAGGATCTGAAATACTTCACTCTATGCTCTTCTTGACTTCATTGTGTTGAGAAGTCTGCTGATTCTGGTAGGTTTTCCTTTATAGATGATCTGTCTCTTCTCTAGCAGATTTTAATATTCTGTTCTTATTTTGGATTTCTGGGATGTTGATTATTATATGTCTGAGTGTAGTTTTATTTTTATTATGATTGTTTGGAGTTCTATATGCTTCATTGATCTGTCTGTTTCCATTCTCATGTTTGGGAAATTTTCAGTTATTACTTCTGTAAATAGCCTCTTGATATCATTTGTGTTGTCCCCTTCTTTTTCATTTACTCTTATCAATCTTATGTTTTTCTTTGCATCATTTTTCAGCTATTAAATTGTTATTTCATTATTTCTTGTTATTTTTAAAAGATCTTTCCTTTCCTGTTCACTAATTGCAATCTTGTCTTTGAGGTCTGCAATTCTATCTTCACATTCACTGAGGTGGTTTTGCCAGCTTTCAATGGAATTTTTGATTTCCTGTATGTCCCTTTGAATCTGCTTCATACATTCTGTTTGTTTCTTATATTGTTCATTCAGGGGTTCCATCTTTTTTCACTGTTCCATTAATTTTTTAATTATGTCTTCTTTATATGTGTTCAGCATTTCTTTCATTACATTTATCATTTCTTCTTTTACCTGGGAGATTACTTTTGATTTAAGTTCTTTTATAGCTTCCAAGAGTTGTTTCTTTATTTCAGTTGTTATCATTTCAGGAATTTCATTTGTATGGTTTACATTTTCCTCTATGCTCATGTGTCCTAGGCTTGCTTGTGAGGTTTGAGATTGCATTTTAACCTTTCATTTTCTCATTTTTCTATATTTGTAGGTTCCAAGTGATGGTCCAAAGCCTTCCCTGAGCATGCTGGAAATCATGTCACCTGCCTTCAGCTCCTGGGACTGAATGGATTTCACTGGGCATGGCTCAGTCAGGTGTGCGGGACCTCCTGTGCATCCTCAGTTATTTACAATGCTGGGTAGGGTCTTACCCACTGGCAGCAATGGTCCAAGTCTTCCCCTGTGTGTGCTGGAAATCATCCTGTGCACCTTTGGCTCCTGGGACTGAATGGAGGTCACTGGGTGTGGCCCAGTCAGGCCCACACAGCTTCCTGTGCATCCTCCAGTGATTTAGGATGTTGCATGGGGGCTCAACCACTGGGACCCATGGTCCAAAGCCTTTCTCAAGCATGCTGGAAATCACCTCATGTGCCTTCATCTCCCTGGACTGAAAGGAGGTCATTGAGCATGTCCCAGTCAGGCCCATAGGGACCTCCTGTGTGTCCTCCAGTGATTTAGGATTCTGGATGGGGTCTTACCCACAGGCAACGATAGTCCAAGGCTTCCCCTGCATATGATGGAAATCACCTCACATGCCTTCAGCTCTCAGGACTGAATGGAGATCAAGGTGGCTAACTTTATGCAGAAAGATATTGTTTAGCTCACAGCTGTGAGAGTTGAAGGGCATGGTACCTCCATCTGCTCAGTTCTAGAGTCCTCTTAGGTATGTCTCATTATGGCAGACAGTAATGGTATGAACACATGGAGGAGAAAGTAATTATACCTCAAACAGGAAGCCAAAGAGGAATCTAGTGGCACCAAGTTTGAACTTTTTATTTTATTTAGAGAGAATAAAACTAATCAAAATAAGACAGAATAAAATCAGTCAAAACAAGACTGCAAGTGGCACAGAATTTCAAAACACAGTAATAGGAAATCAACAATGTTTACCATAATGCATCTTGTCTTCAAAATAGCTGCCCATACCCTCAGACACAGTAAAATCAAATAAAACAAACAGAATAGAACCAATAAAACCAAAACAATGAATGCAGTACAGGACTTCAAAACAAGACCCTAGTAAATCCAAAATGGCTACCCAAATATATCTTGTCATCTTTGAAATAGCTGCCTGTACTATCAGATACAACAAAATCAAACAAGATAAAACAGCATAAAACTCAACCAAACAAAACAATGAGAATGATACAAGATTTTGCAACCAGATAATATGGAATTAACAATGGCTACCACCTTCAGAAGAAGATGCCCCATTGATGCTACATTGTGTATTGTTATTATCTAAATAAATGATCACACTACCAGCTTTAGGCCTGCAAATTCAGTGAAACACTAAGCACTACAAGCATTAAGTTGTATTTTACCTCATTAGTTATCATCACAGTCTGTTTTTCTAGATCAGCCAGTCACCTGGAAGTGGGATGGGGAATGTTGGCTCTTCTTGTCTCCCTGCCTGTGAGCCAAAAACAGCTGGCATCTGGCTCTCCCCAAGTCAGCCTGTACATGATACCAATTCACAGAAGGTCTTAGCTTTCTGTTGACATTTTGCTCTCCTCCCATGCCCCAAATTTGAAATTTTATAAAAATCTCTCTTAAGAATTAGCCACAGCCCCATGAGAAATATCTTTCAAATACATGAGCCTGCCTGTAATTCCAGCACTTGGAAAACTGAGGCCGATAAATGACTGTGATTTCAAGGTCAGCCTGGGCTACAAGGTGCCTGGACTACAAAGTCTGAACTGCACAGCTAGACCATGTCTCAAAAAAAAAATGCAAGCTCCTAATGGACCTAAGTCCTTTGTACTAAGACCTGTTTCTTAAAAGTTCCAATTTCAAAGACTTCCACAGTATGTGAAGACCAAGCTCCCAACCCATAGATCTTTAGACGACAAACCATATACAAACCATACTACCAAGCAAGAACTGGCATGAAGAACTCTCACATTATGGTGAATATTTGGAATACTGACTTCTTTAGACCTATTAGATTCCATGTGGATTGTCATTTCTCAGTTCCCATTGCTTAATCTAGCTTGTTCTCTTCAACAAATCAAAACAAATGAACAAACAAACAACAACAAAAAACACATGCAGGAACAATATGTTCCATATTGCATTTCCTTTGGTACAGCATGAGATTACAAAAGAAAGTGTAGAGTTTAGGAGATAGTTCAGTGTCAGAGTGCTTGCCCACAAAGTCTTCAGAACTGAAAGAAAAAAACAAAACAAAACAACACCTGTAAAACATTAGTCTTGTTCTGTAGAGACTCCTCAGGCGGAAGGAGGCAGATCAAAATGAATGTAGAACAAAAAGATAGTATCTCTGTCTTTGTATCTATGAAGATGGTGTCAAGTTATCAGAATGGTCTCAGAGACAATCAACCCAATTCAAGAAGAGAAATTGAGCATGCTGTCTGGCCAAGAAAGCAAGCTTGGGAGGAAGTTGAGGTAACAGAAGAATGTGTTAGCTCAAATACTGAGATACTTATGGGATCAAAACACAGTATTTAGGGTCTTCAGTTTATGAGTACTTCCCTGAGTAACAACAGATAACTGCAGAAAATTGAAACTGGAGATTGTGTATGGTGGTTGTGAGAATGTTTGGAGATTGGACCTGAAAGAGAGGGTCAGATACTTAACAGAATATTAAATGGGATTTTCAAGGAAGTTGGACAAGGCAAGAGAGCACATTATGAGGCAGATCCTGAGTTAAAAAATCAGTCCTAATTTTAGTATAACAGCTGTGCAATTAAAGAGAAATCAAGGATGACATGAGTACCAGGAAACTTTTCCTTGATATAATCCAATCTGGAGCTGTAAGGACAACAATAGCAGTTTTACAAGGCAGCAGCATCTTTTGTTCTCTAATATATCCTAGGATTTTGGTATACTGATGCTTAGTATTTAACTTACAAAGTCTTTTGCACAGAGGAATAAAATCCACTGTGGTCAGAAGAGAGCTTCATAACTTGGCAGCACAAAAGAGCCTGTCATGGAGCTTTTAAGAAACACAGTTGCTTGAGACTGACACTTGGAGATGCCACTACAATAAGTCAAAGGTAAACAGCTTTTGCTTTAATTTATTTTTTTTCAATTTTTAAAAATTTTTTTAAAGAGAAACAAAAGCATGTAAAGGGTAGAGGTAATACAGAATTCCAAAAAAAAAATAAAGATAAACAATAAGAAATCAATAGTTAATAAATTACATATTGTCCTCTTAGAAATAGTTGATCAAGTTATGAAATTAAAGCATACAAAGTAGATAATCAAACCAGTGAGAGAGTAAACAGCTATGCATGCATGAATCTCTGCATGTATTTCTATACTTTCTGTATTATAGGGAAACACAAAACTTATCAAGACAAAACAAAACAAATTCCTATAAAAAATGAAACCAAAAAGTCATATAAAACTACAGTACACAGTGATCTACAATGATTACTGGGTTGTTTCTTATTATCTTCAATAGAATGTCTATATCATCAGGCATAATTGAATATAGCAGTATAATTGAGTATAGCAGTAAATAACAATATTAGTAAAAGTAAAACATTGTAGACAGTATAAAACTTCAAAGGCAGGTAATAATCAAACCAGAGTGTATATTCTAGTGGATCTTGTCATCTTAAGTGCAGTTGCCTATACTCTCAGACTTGATACTATCAATCATAACAGCTTTGAATAAAATCTATCAATACAAAACAGCAATCCAACAAACCAGATTCAATTGTGATCAGTCATGGTAAAACAGTGTAGGTTTTACAGAGCTTTAGATTAAGTTAATAGGAAATAAAGATGATTACCATACTATATCCTGTTATTTTGGGGATTACTGTCTGTGCCCTCAAATCTAGTACAGGTAGAATGACTGGAACAGAATATAATACATCTAAGCAGAGTGGTGTGAGTAATATGGGTTTTAAATCCTGGTGCACTATTTACCATATAGCATATCAAGGCCATCCATGTTAGAGTTGCTAGTTATCCTTCTCTGCCTCATTCCTGCTATGCTATTTTTCTGTCTTTGTTTAGTTTTCTCCTTCATTCTACTGCCTTCCCCATTTATTGAGGCCTTTCTGCCACTGTTCCTAAAATCCTGGTATTTTTTTCTCTCTCTAGAATGCCCTTCAGTATTCTCTCTAGGGTTGGATTGGTGGTCTCAAACTCCCCCAGATCCTCTTTGTCTTGGAAGCATCTTGTTTCTCCATTATTTCTAGTGACAGTTTTGCAGGGTACATCAATCTGGGCTGGAGGTTATTTTCTTTCAAGGCTTGGAATACTTCACTCCAAGCTCTTCTTGATCTGATGGTCTGTGTTGAGAAGTCAGCTGTGATTCTGATGGGCTTATCTATATAGGTAATCTGTTTCATTTCTCTTATGGCTTTTAATATTCTGTTTTTATATCAAATTTCTGGTATCTTGATTATTATATGTCTGGGTATAGATCTGTTTTGTTTTTAGGTGGCTGGAGTTCTGTATGCCTCACACAACCAAATGTCATTTTCTTTTTCCATGCTTGGGAAGTTTTCCTTAATTATTTCCATGAATAGCCTTTGTAATTCACCTGTATTTATTCCTGCTTCTTTGTTCATGTTTCTTATTCTTAAATTGTAGATTTTCTTGTCATCTCCTAGCCTTTGTATTGTTACTGCCTGTTTCCTTGTTATTTTTAAGAGATCTTTCATGACCACACACTGCAAACTTGTCTTCAAGTTTTGATAGTCTATCCTTAGTTTCTTTTAAGGAGTTTTGCCAGCATTCAATGGAGTTTTTAATTTCCTGGTAGTCCCTTTGAATCTACTTCATGTATTCTATATTTTCTTTATATTCTTTATCAAATGTTTTTCTCCTTTTTTTGTGTTCCTGTCTTCTTCTGTCTGTGTCATCCAGAGAGATGCTTCCTGAGGGCATTTCTTTTATTACTCTACTCATTATCCTGCTTTATCTGATTTAATATTTTAGTTTTGAGTTCATCTACAAGGTCCCAAAGATATCTGTTAATGTCCATTGAAGCCATGTCTGATGTTGTGTGTTTGCTGCCCTCAGTTGCCTTTGTTTTTCCTTATCCTAGATCAGTGCTCTCAGTGTTCTGGGCTTGGGGCCTCCTCCTGCTTCTCTCTCCTGTCATGGCCCTGGCTTCCTCCACACAGGTTACAGTGTAGGTCCCAGCCCCCTTCCCTGTTGGCCACCTTTCCTCAGAAGCATGCTGGCAATGGACCTCTGCCCTCTCCTGCCTGCTCTTATCACTGAAGTGTAAGCAGAGGCTGCATATGCCTGCCCCTCCCCACCAGGCCAGCCAAACTTCAGGAGCTGAAGTTAGTGTGTGCTAGGCACAGGGAATCGATTTGGGATGGCTCATTGGGTCCTGGCCAGGGGCACAGCCCAGTCCAAGCAAATCCTACAAATCTGCCCTGGGGAGGGAGCAACCAACTGAAGTCACTGTTGCTCCCAATTCAGGCTCCTCCTGCCCGATTCTAACATGTTGCCCATTTGGTCATGCTCTTATCATGATGGAGGGTCTCATTTCCAGCACTGACTGTGGATTAATGAAGGTCCCTTCACCAGCTCTGCTCTCCATTGGGCTCACTAACCCCTGACTTCAGTGCTGCTGTGTTTCCTGTGAATGGTGACAGGAATGGGTCTGGGTGGCTCTGCCAGCCAGCACAGATTCAGGCCTTTGTAAAACTTGGCTGGCCACTGGGAAAACGCTGTGTTCTGTAATTATTAGCTGTTTCAGTTGTAGTCCTGAAGTATTTGATGAGCTTTTTTATGTTTTAATTTCTTCCTGTGTCAAGAGGATCCATCTCCCTCTGTCTGGGTCTCTCCAGGGTGTTTTATTCTGGCACATGAGTTGCTTCTCCCAAGAGGCTTTGTATTTTGTTGCTCACTGATCAGCCATCTTGTTTTCTTCTCCCAGTTTTTGCTTTAAAAGCAAAACAACACAACTATTGAGAGACTATATGCAGGAGACTTACACTTATTATTCCAGTGGCCATTCCCAGTATTTTCTTCAGTTGCTTAGAGCTGGCTACAGGAGAATGATAGAGGTGGTCTCCTAAGAAGGTTGAAGAAACCCATGTTTCCACTGATATTTACTTATGGTACTGCTCTTGTTAAGTTTGCCAAAATTGTCAAAGGATCGCACAACTTCTTTCATAGGCTCTGTCTGTCTGCTCTATAGAAAGTGATATTAAAATCAAACAACCTGAAGCCTAAATAAAATGTAATAAAAATATTTCACAGCCATGTCAGTCTGCGGTGGAGATACCTCTGGAAAATTCTTCAGTCATACGTAGTAGATTTAAACCACACTAACAACAATACAAAGATTCTCCTCTTGACCAGACTCCATCAAGGCTTCCTCAGTGATCTTCCCCAAGCCTCAACCTTGGCCCACAAGGACTCGAAGGGCCTCCAAATCATCATCTCTCTTTGTCATGGCATGAAAGCCCCTTTTATAGTAATGGAAACAGGGGACAGGGATTACAATAAAGCAACAGATAATTCTGAATTTATCCCACCAGCTTCTTCTCAGTTCCTTCCCTTCCTTGTGGGCAGGAAACTGAACTTTGACTTCTTGGTGCCAGCATTTTCATATTCTGTCAATTTATCTAGGCTGAAGAGAAGAGGGAACAGCAGTTATATCTTCTCATGCTAAGAAAGTTTGGAGAAGGGGCTTACCTTATTATAAATTTAAAAGTTCTATTTTGCTTACCTGTTACAATTCCTTCCTTGATTTGGTCTGGCTTCAGTCTTGAGGACCTGAGGTCCTGCATCATTAGGCTTTTGCTGAACTGGCACCTAGATTCCATCAAAAGTATCTGGAATATAAACAAATGGACCCAGACATTTGTATCTGGAAAAGTACCACTTATTGATTGTGAAGCCAAATGTAAAAGAAAGTCAAAGTCAGAAGATGTGTAATAGCTGGTGGAAGGGCTTTTTACTTTTAGGTAATCATATATAAGGCCAGTTTTCTGAAAAAATTCATAGCAATGGTTATATTTCTTATGGTTCATACAAGTAGCTTCTTTTGATGCACACAATTTTCTCCCTTGTCTCCAAATGCATTCTCTTCCCTGAAGGTATTGCTCTGTCCATTAGTGCCAAGGTAGCTTTCCTTAGTGCTGGTTAGTTAGAAAATATCCCTTGCTGAAAAGGATGTGACAGAAAATTGGAGTCAGTGTCATAAAACCCTTCTTGTCCAATCTGAGCAATATCAATAATTTAGAAAGAGTGGTTCTTAGAATTAATTTTTTATAATTCTTGTTAAAAAACAAAGCTAGCTCTGAGGAGATAGAGGGGCCTTATATTGCCACAAATTATCATGGCTTTGTCATGGCATGAAAAGCCCTTTTATATTAAAGAAGGGACAGGAGAGGGATTACAATCAGACACTAGATAAGTGTATGTGTCACAATTTGGAAATAAATATGTAAATGTCATATGTAAATGTAAGCATTGCATGTTTCCAGAAAGGGAAAAGTCCAAAACATTTGCTTCTGAACCTTAAACAATATTTTACCACAAGTAGTTATTTTAAGCAAGGACTATACAGGAAAATAGCAGGGTTTTTTTCTATTTTAACATTCTTTTTTAAAACTTTTTTTATTATTTTGAAGGTAGTAGAATACAACAGAACAATATGGAACAAAGCCAATTGAGGCGGTTTAGTGAAACTGGTACAGAACTTCACAGCAGATTACCAAGATAACAGTAATAGGTACCATAGTATATCTCATTATCTTCACAATAGTTGTTCTTTCAATCAGGTATAGAAAAATCCTTGTTTTCTTTGAAATAGTTGTCCATGCCTTCACACACAATAAGTTAATACAAATCAAAATAGTATAAAAGCAACCAAAACAAAAGAATGAGTGCCTTAAGGACTTTCAAGACCAGACACTAGGAAATCAATAATAACTACCATAATGTCTTGTGTTTTCTTCACAATAGCTCTCCATACCTTCACACATATTGAAATCAAATAATTGGAAACAGACCAAAACCAAGAATAAAAGCATTATTGGACTTTGAAACAAAATGATAGTAAATCATCAATGGCTACCATGATGTCTCATTTTCTTCAGTGTAGCTGTTCATAGTATCACACATACTAAAATCAATCCTTATAAACCCTTTAGGTGAAGTGATAGGCATGTATAAGCTTATATATGTACATCTATCCTTTCTGTATTAGAGAGAAAAATAAAATAACAAATAAATAACTATAACCAAGAACCCAAAACAATCACAATGTAAACTTTCAAAACAAGATGATAGGAACATAACAAAATTTTTTGTTTTGCACAGTTATCTTCAAGAGTCTTACTCAGACTATTATATAGAATCATGCAAAATTTATCTAATCCTCCTGATGTTATCTCATTTGTTCTAAGAACTAATAGAATTACTAGTACAATCTTCTTAGTATTCTTAAGTGCATATATACAAATTTATGTTATTTCTTTTGTCTTCCTTCTTTATCCTTTTTCCTGTTTGAGTTATTTTTTCCCCTTTGAGCAGTTTCTTACCCTTTCACAATATTTATTGAAGATTTTGCATCTTATTTACTCTTTCAGTTTCTTACACTAGGGAGACAATATGTATTTACACATGTGAATTTGATTTATTTCATTTATTGAGTATGGTCTTGTCACTTCCATTTACCTATAAAAGCCTCAATGTGGTCTTTCATTATAGCTGAGTAGTACTCCATTGTGTAAAAATACCACATAGTTTTTATCCATTCTTCAGTTGATGGACATTTGGGTTGTTTCCAAGATTTAGCTATCACAAATTGTGCTGCTATAAACATGAGTGCACATATATCACTGTGGTATGATGCTTTCAGTTCTTTTGGGAATATGCCCAGAAGTGGAATAGCTGGGTCAAATGGGACCTCCAATACCAGCTTTTTGAGGAACCTCCACAGTGACTGCACCAGTCTACATTCCCACCAATAGTATAGAAGAGTTCCTTTTTCCTAACAGCCTCTCCAGCATTTGTTATTGGTGGTCTTCTTGAACCTGGCCATTCTTTCTGGAGATGAAATCTCAGTGTGGTTTTAATTTGCATTTCTCTAATGACCAATGATGTTGAACATTTTTTCGTGTATTTGCCATTTGTATTTCTTTATCTGAGAACTGTGTATTTATTTCAGATACCCATTTTTGGATTGGGTCTTTGAATTCTGGAGGCCTGAGGTTTTTAAAAAAATTCTTTATGTGTTCTAGATAGAATTCCTTTGTCTGAGGAATAGTTGACTAAGATTTTTTCCCAATTCATGAGTTTTCTTTTCACTCTGTTGGGGATTTCATTTGACAAGCAAAAACTTTAGTAAGGTGAGATCCCAGTTGTTGATTCTGGGAAGTATTTGCAGTACAGTTTGATTTTTGTTTATGAATTCTCTTCCAAGCCTTATGTATTCAAGGTTTCTATGTACTTTGTCTTCAAGTAGATTTGTTGTTTCTGTTTTAATGTTTAGATCCTTGATCCATTTTGACTTCAGTGTACGTGATAGGCATGGGTCTAGTTTTAGCTTATGGCATACAGAGAGTTAGTTTTTCCAGCACCATTTATTAAAGAGGCTATCTTTCTTCCAGTGAACTTGTTTGGCCCCTTTGTCAAAGATAAGGTGACTGAGTGTGTTTGTAGTTATTGTTTGTACTTTCTAATCTATTCTATTGATCTTTGGGTCTGTTTTTCTTCCATATCATGCTGATTTCATCACAGTAGCTTCACAGTAAAACTTCAAGTCAAGGATTGTGATGTCTCCTGCCTTGCCTTTGTTGCCCAAATTTGCCTTTGCTATTCTAGGTCTCTTCTGGTTCCAGATAAATTTTAGGAATGATTTCTCTACTATCTATGAGGTATGCTAATGGTATTTTGATTAGAAATACATTAAATCTGTATAGAAATTTTTGGAGAATGCCTTTTCCACAATCTTTGTTCTTCCTACCCATGAACAAGAATTTCTTTCCATTTTCTGGGATCCTGTTTGATTTCTTTTGTCACCGTACTGTAATTTTCACTGAATTGGTCTTTACTTCCTTTGTTAGATTGATTCTTAAGTATTTCATTTATTTGGATGCTAATGAGAAGAGTGAAGTTTCTCTTACTTCTCTCTTAGTGGGTTTGTTGCTTATGTAGAGGAATGCTATTGAATTTTGAATGCTGACTTTGCATCCAGTTACACTACTGACTTTGGTTGTTAAATCTAGAAGTCTTTCAGTGGAATTTTGTGGGTCTTCTATATAGAGTATCATGTCATCTGCAAATAATGATAAATTAACCTCTTCCTTTCCTATCATTGTTCCTTTTATTTTTCTCTTTTGTCTAATTGTTCTGGCTAATATTTCCAGCACTTCATTGAATAGGAGTGGTGATAGTGGACAGCTTTGTCTTGTTCCTAGTTGTAAAGTGAAAGCTTTCAGTTTTGACCATTTAAAAAGATGCTGTTTGTTAGTTTGTCATAGATGGCTTTTATCAGATGGAGATAGAGACCATCTATTTTTATTTTCCAAATCAGTGTTGGACTTTATAAAAGCTTTTTCTGAATCTGTTGAGATGATCATGTGATTCTTATCTTTAGCTCTATTGATATGATGTGTTATGCTTATTGCTTTGCATATGTTGAACCATTCCTGCATTCCTTGGATGAATTTCAGTTGGTCATAGTGTATAATCCTGATGACTTGATGTTTGCTAGTATTTTATTGAGGATTTTTCCTTCTATGTTTATTAGGGAGATTGGCCTGTAGTTCTCTTTTTCAGTTGGGTCTTTCTCTGGTTTTGGTATTAGAATAATACTTGCTTCTAGGAGTGAGCTATGGTAAATTGCTTCCCCTTCAATTTCATTGAAGAGTTTGAGAAGTGTTGACATTGTCTTCCTTGAATTTCTTGTAGAATTCAGGTGTGCATCCATCAGGACCTGGGCTTTTCTTTGTTGGTAAGGTTCTAATTACATTTTCAATTTCATTAACTGAAATTGGGTTCTTCAGTAGTTTTATATTTTGACTAAGCTTTGGTAATTCATATGTTTCTATGAATGTGTGTCTTTCTTCTGTGTTATCAAACCTATGAGAATAAAAGTTTTTGAAGCAGATTGTCTGTATTTCCATAGAGTCTGTAGTGATTTCACCCTTTTCATTCTTTATTGCATGAATTTGAGTTTTTCCCTTCCTTTTTAAAATAAAGTTGGCTAGGGATTTATCAATTTTATTTATTCTTTTAAAGAACCAACTCTTTGATTAGTTAGTTCTCTGTATTGTTTTCTTAGTCTCTATTACACTGATTTCTGCTTTGATCTTTATAATTTCTTCCCTTCTTTTGGCTTTGGGTTCTTTTTCTAGATATTTGAGGTGTAGCATTGGTTGTTTATTTGTGTTCATTGGGTTTTCCTGATGTAGGAGTTCAATGCAATAAATTTCCCTCTGAGGATTGCTTTCATTGCATCCCACAGATTGCAGTAATTTGTATTTGTATTTTCATTTATTTGTAGATATGGTTTAATTATTTAATTTCCTTCTGTGATCCACTTTTGATCAGGAGTATATTATTTAATTTCTTTGTGGTTTTTGCAATTTCTTTTGCCATTAATTTCCAGTATATAGCACTATGATCAGATAATATGCATGGGGTAATTTCAATTCTTTTGCATTTACTTAAGCATGTTCTATGGGTTCGTATATGGTCTATTTTGGAGAATGTCCTGTGTGAAGCTGAGAAAAATGTATATTTTGATGTTGTTGTGTGTAAACACTCTGTACACATCTACTAAGTCCATTTTTTCACAAATTTTGTTCAATTCTGTTATTGCTTTGCTGACTTTTGTCTAGTTGATCTGTCTTTTTGTGTCAAAGAGGTGTTAAAGTCTTCTGTTATAATTGTGTTATTGCTTATTTGATTTTTCATTTCTATCAATATTTGTTTTATATATCTGTGTGCTCCCATATTTGTTGCATATATATATTTAGGATTGTTATCTCTTCCTTTTGAAGTTTTCCCCTAACTAGTATGTAGTGACTTTCTTTATCACATCTGATCATTCTTAGTTTGAAGTTCATGTTGTCTGCAAATAGTACAGCTAACCCTGTTTTTGTTTGCTTTGATTCCTGTTGCATGGAATATTGTTTTCCATGCTTTGACTTTCAATCCATTAATTTCCTTTTGCATTAGATGTATTTCCTATATACACAATGTGGCTGGATGTTGTTTCTTAATCCATTCTGAAAGTCTGTGTCTTTTAATTGGTGAATTGAGGCCATTTACATTAATGGTTATAACTAATATATGTTGGCTCATTTTTGTCATGTTATCATTCTGCTGTTGGTACTTTATCTTTCCCCTTTGTTTAATTGTCTGCCCTGCTTAATGACTTTTTTTCTGTTGTTATTCTTTGAGTCATAGTTGTTTTTATGTCTTTCTAGAATATCTTTCAATATTCTTTGCTGGGTTGGTTTGGTAGTCATGAAGTTCTTTGGCTATTCCTTGTCATGGAGGCATTTTATTTCTCCATCAATTTTGAAGGACAGTTTTTCAGTGTACATCAAACTGGGTTAGATGTTGTTTTCTTTTAGGATTTGAAATACTTTATTCCATGTTCTTTTTGACTTCATTGTTTGTGTTGAGAAGTCTGCTGTGA
Source organism: Hydrochoerus hydrochaeris (assembly GCA_004027455.1). Classification (NCBI taxonomy): domain Eukaryota; kingdom Metazoa; phylum Chordata; class Mammalia; order Rodentia; family Hydrochaeridae; genus Hydrochoerus; species Hydrochoerus hydrochaeris. Next base: position 26,188 of record PVLA01009120.1, read on the forward strand.
TTCTGAGAGGCTTTCCTTTACAGAAGATCTGTCTCATTTCTCTAACAGCTTTTAATATTCTGTTTTTATGTTGAATTTCTGGGATGCTGATTATTATATGTTTCTGTGTGGTTTTATTTTGGTTATGGCTAATTGGAGTTATATATGCTTCACTTATGTGTATATCAATTTCCTTTCCCATGTTTGGGAAATTTACTATTAGTTCTGTAAATAGTCTGAAAATCATTTGTGTTGTTATGTTCTTTTGTGTTTACACATCAATTTAATAGTGTTTTTCTTTGCATCATCTTGAAACTATTGAATTGCCATTTCTTGATACTTTGGGTTTGTTTTTAAGATTTTTCCTTTCTTGTTCACCAGCTGCAATCTTGTCTTCGAGGTCTGAAAGTCTGTCTTCACATTCATTTATGTGGTTTAGTCAGCTTTTAATGGAATTTTTGGTTCCCTGGGTATCCCCTTGAATCTTCTTCATACATTCTATTGCTTTCTTATATTGTCCATCCAAGGTTTCCATCTTTTTGCAAGGCTCCTCAATTTTTTAACTATGTCTTCTTTATATGTGTTCAGCATTTCTTTTATTACATTTATCATTTCTTCTTTTACCTGGGAGGTTATTTCTGATCTGCATTCCTTTACAGCTTCATGAAGTTGCTGGGGTTGTTTCAGATGGGCTGGAGGTTTGAGGCTGCATTTTGCTCTTTCATTTTGTCATTTTTCTGTATTCCTCTGGGGAAATCAAATGCAGTATCTTAGTTGAATCCTAGGTTCAGGATGTCTGCCCATACTGCAGGGAGATTCCCTAGTTGATCAGGGGACGTTAGGCCATCCTTACAGGTTCCCTAGTGGTACTCAAAGTCTCCCCAGATGAGGGAGTGTGCACTGAGTGGATTTTCAGCATACTCCACATGGCTCACTGAAACTCCCTGGCTGCTTGAGGTTACTGGGCAGGGCCCTACCTGGTTCTGAGTGGTGTACTAAGGCTGAATGGTACATGGAGTACACTGGGCAGGCCTTCAGCTCATGCCATGTACACACCAAAGCTCTGCAGCTTCTTGTGAATGCTGGGCAGGGCCCTACCAGGTTCTAAGCAAAGTCTTGAGGTTGCACAGCTAGGTAGAGATCACTGTGTTGAGTTTCAGCTCACATGTGGTGGTTCCTGGCTACCTGGAGGTCACTGCATAGGGCCTAGCAGGACCTGAGTGAGGACTCAAAGGTCCTGGACAATTTGGGGACAGTGGGTAGGGCCCTTCCAGGTTCCAAGCAAAGTCCTGTGGATGCACAGCCAGGTAGGGATTGCTGTGGCATGCTTCAGCTCACATGTGGTGCTATTCTTATTTCTACTTCCTCTTGTCATCTCTCATCCTAGTTCCCTTGGGCCACTTCTCTATTGCAAGAGATTCATTTCTTTGTCCTTTTTAAAAATTAATCCTATATTATTTTCTTTCTCTGTTCTTTGCCTCACTCAGGTGAGACATACCATATGGTAATAAGCTTTTATATCTGGTTTATTTTATTAAGTATTATATTTTCCAGATGTATCAACTTTCCCAAAAATATCTCAAAATTGTCTTTCTTAATAGCCAAGTAGCAAACCATTATATACTGTTACCATTTTTGTTTATCCAATCACCTATTCATGGATATACAGGTTGTTTCCAGGATATAATTATCTGAGACTATATTTACTTCAAGTTAACTTTATATAAATTATTGATTTAGGATATTGATCATTAATACATTTGACCTTAAACTTTTGAAAATGTTTAAAGCTTATTGTCCCTAACCTATTGATCTATTTTTTCATGAAATTGTACTTTGACAAAAGCCTTCATTTCTATCTATTGTCATTTCAGAATAGTTGTTCTCAAACATTAAATGACTTAATATCTCTTGATTGTTCATCTCAAAGTATGTATATAGCTATATATCAATAATTTATGAGAACACAAGTTCATATTTTGGATATATGCCTTTGACATTTTATATTGATTATAAACAACTTATAAGGCTATCTATTTTAAATTTTATAGTTTCTTTTTAATTACCCACAATATCTAAGGCATTAGACAAGCACAAGTTCTAAACACCTAAAACATCTAAAATGTAGTTCTGATTGGCTAACTACAGAACATATATGTTAACATTTCTGAAGACACTTTTATCTTTTAAGCATTTGCTTTCATTATGTGCATTAAAAAGTGTGCTTATGTTTTCTTAACTAATGAGTATCCTTTTATTTTTATATTGATTTGCTATTATCTTAATCACTTTCTTGTCACTAAAACAAAATATTGAACACCCACATTTTAAAGGAGGAAGTGTTTATTTTGGCTCATACTCAATTAATGATCATGCACTCTAAGGCAGAAATGGCATGGTGGAAAGGCCTGAGGAAAGGACACCTAATCATTACACAGAAGCCAGGAAATGGAGTGTGAAGGGAAAGGTTGGAGGGAAAAATACATTTGCAGGGCATTCTTCCAGTAACAGGACTCTTCTGACTACCACAGTCAGCTATGAATTCATCAATAGATTAATCCATGAAGAGTGCCTAATAATTCATTTTATGGAACATTTTGAATCTAAACTATAACATTCTGCCTCTGATCCCCAAAAATCTCATGTCTATTTCATTATGTAAGATGAACTTAGTCTACCTCTAAGACTATCAATGACTTAACATTCCAGCATTGTTACAAAGCCCAAGTCCAAAGTCTTCCATGTGACATAATGCAAACTCTTAGGTATGAGCCCTATAAAAACAAAAAAGAAAGTTAAATACTTCCACCATATATTGGCCCATGATAAACATTCCCTTTACAAAAGGGAGGAATAAGTAAGTACAAAGCAATGGAATCAAAGCCAGGCAAAACCTAGAAATTTAAACATTGAATTCTGTAGCAGATTTGTATCTAGTATCTAGGGCAAATTATGGCAAGATGTAAGTTCTAAAGGATTTGGACAGCACTTCTTCTATGGTGCTATTGTTGCACATGGCTTCTTTTTTAGGGTGGCACTACTTGCTGCCTACATCTTTTCTCAACAGACATTACACATTCTTAGCATCTTCAACTTTCCAGGGTCTCCACTTCACTTTTGGCTTTACTCTTGTAGCTTCACATACTACTTTCTAAATTTAATTTTTGAAAAATTTTTATTGGTACCAGGGATCGAACTCATGACTGCCTGCTTGCAAAGCAGGCACTAGGGCTGCTGAGCTAAATCCCCAGCCCTACTTTCTAAATTTCAATGCCTGAATGTATAATTTTTAGTTTTAGCAAGTTAAGAAATTTTGTACCTCAAGAGATTACCTGCCTATTCAACCAGCTTGAAGTGTTTTCATGGCTTAATTTAAAATACATTTGAATCTATTTCAAAAATTTCTTGGCCCACTTTTAAAGACATTTGCAATGGTATTCAAATTTGGTTGTAACCTGGAGCATTGCTAAATGCCTTTAATACCAGTACTTGGGAGGCTGAGGCAGAAGAAGCACCATGTGATCAAGGGTAGTTTGGACTACATAAGCCTCAATAAGAAACTATCATCTATCCAAGGAGCTTTATAGTCATTCAGTGGGTTGAGAATGTTTTTGCTAGTATTTACACTAATCCAGAAAGGGGCAAAATTAAAGAAACAGAGGATCTTATTTCGGCCAGTAACTCTAAGAAGTTTAAGGATGTTTGCATTAAATTATGATGTATTTTTTGTTATACAGGCCATGTAATGCTAAAATAAAATCACTTTTTTCTAAGCACCAATATAACAGGAACACTTTTTTCCTGAGCAAATTACAATTAAAATCTCCCAAAGCACCCCAATGTCTCTGATGTTTTCCTATCTCTTAGTTTAAACTTCTTTGTCAGATAAATCATTTAGGTATACTGAACTCCAAATTGCCTCCCAAAAGAAGTTTTAGAATAGCTCAAAACTCCCCAAATGGCTCACACAAACCCCAAATGGGTTCACAAGAACCCAAAGACAAGAAAAATGTTATGGGCTGAAATCCTCAATGGGATAATGGCTCAGAGATATTCCTTTATGCTGAAATGGGAAGCTCCATGCCCAGGCTGAGTGCTGTCTTGGATCTTAAATGGAAAGGATTGTCTCTTATCTTACATTCATATGATGAAGAAGTCACAGCTTCTGTGGTTGCCTCACCAAAATAATCCTCCTATAATCTGAGCATTTGGTACAGAGCCCAGAGGCCTTCTAGATTATAAAACAAGCTTCATCAGACTGAACCAACTGAATCAAACCAGACAAAGCCCAGCCAAGCCAACCCAACAAAGTCATGCCAATCTAAGCCAAGCTAAGTCAAACCAAACCAAGCCAAATGGTTATTCCAAAACAACAAAACAAATATAGGGATTTTTTCCTAACTCTGCACTTTTCCCACACCAGTCGTACCCCTTAATGACCTATAAATCGAAATGGTTCTGAAGTCTGAAGGTGCTTACTCCACCCTGACTGGTACTGCCAAAAAGCCTAAAAAAAGTCTAAATGACTATTCCTTTAGTCCAGTTTATGAGGATAGGCCATCCATAGAGTATTCTTTCCATTAGCAAAACAGGTGGTGCAATGGCAAGTAGAAATACCAAAATGACACCTTGGATTTGGAGTCAGATTTATTTAATGTCAGATGGGCACTAATGGGGAATCAATTGTCCCTCAAAATGTCAGGCCTTGAAGACTCAGGGAGGGAGGTTTCTATGAGGTTATGAAGAAGTGTAGAGGTAGAGTAGTTGGCTCTCTTTGATGGATTCTTACAATATGCATCATAGTGACCAGCCATTTCTAAGCAATTAAAATAATAGGAATTGTAACCTAGGCAACTAATGAACTTATTAGGAGGCATTTTCTGCTAAAGCTGAGCCCATTACACTTCCCAAAAAATCTTTTATTTTTTTCACCAACAAATATTGCAGGTAGCTGATGCTTTGAATAGGAAAGAAAGGTGAATACCTGGAGTGCAAAATTGTTCCCAGAAGCTACTAGAATGTCCCTGGGCTCTCAATCATGGGTTCATCAAGCCAAAAACAGTGAGTCCCTTTTTCCAAACACTTACATCTTCAGTAAGAAATCTGGATACTGGTGCCTCTCAGTGGATGAGATTTACCTCTGGTTGGCTTGTCAAAATTGTTACCAGTCTATTAAATACTCAGGTCCATTTATTCACTATTTCTAAATGAACCATGAAGCTTTGGTGAAAGTTCAAAGCATTTCTTTAAAACTAGCTCTAAGGAGATGGAGGGATAAATTATCACAATTCACCTTTTCCTAGTTTCCAGGTATACAAGATCTTTTAATAATAAGGAAGAGAAAAAATAAGGAAAGCAGGAAATAGTACACCATTACACATTTCTTTTATCTTTACTGATATTGTCTTTCCTGTGGAAAGGAAACTGGTCTGTGATCTGTTGGTGGCAATGTCTACAAACTGCCCATTTAACTAGGCTGAAGAGAAGAATGGGTGACTGTTATACCTTTAGCTTGAGGAATTTTGGAGAAAGAGCTAGCGTCTAAAAAAAAAAATCCAACTCTAAAATTCCATTTTGCCCTGCTTGCTATGCCTCCTACCTATTGTAATGGTGTATTATTGATAAAGAACTGTCTTACAGCTTTATACTGTTTGGCTTTTTTTTTTCTTTGACAAACATAGAATTTGTGCCTGGTTTTTCTGACTTAATAGCTTTAGACTGGTGAGAATGAAAGCAGACTAGTACCATACTTCCTTCCTTGTTCTAGTGTTAAATAACAAATTAAATATTTGGAGTTTAAAGACATTAATTTCTTACCAAACTTACAAATACACATTCCATCTCTACTAGATTCTTCAAATGTCAATAAAATACTTACCTCAGAGAAGAGAAAGTGTAAGTGCAATTTCATCTGTTATAGCCTTTTTGTCTAGAAATAATTCATGCCTGATTTTTGTGATTCTTGAAAAAAAAAGTCAGTCTCAAAAATTGAACTTGTTACCAAAATGAAAACATTTTCTTAAGGGTTTGGGAGGCATCTCTTTGAAATGTAAATATAAAAGAAAATAGTTTTTTGGGGTTTTTTTTTGTTTTTTTATCTTCTTGTGCACTTTGGTCCAAGCTACAACTGTCTTTTTGCTGTACAGAAGCTTTATTTTTCTTTCAAATGAAATTGATTAAATAACACAGAAGTTTTCTCCAATTAGCAAGTGAATCAAGGTGTGATCTTTGAAAGGTTGAATCACAAATAGTTCTGGTAGTCCTCTTCATGTGAGGGTAAGTTATATACTTTTGAGAAGTATATGAAACATTTCTGTCTTACTATACCAAGGAGTAAATTTTCTTTGTGTCTTTATAATCTCCCCTCTTTGTCCCCCATGTTTTGCAGTACTGGAGATTGAACCCAGAGCTTCAAGTATGCTGGAAAACACTCTACAACTGTACTACATCCCAGCGCTTTTAATTTGGTTTCTGTGTCTCACTAGGTTTCCTAGGCTATACTCAGACTTGCAACCTTCTCAATTCTGCCCCCAAAATAGCTGGAGTTAGAGGTGTTCACAACAATGTCCAGTTTGTATTCTTAGTATTTTTTAGTAAATTTCTTATCATGCATATTGTAGTAGAGTTTAATGATTATTCAATAACATTAAAAACTAGTTTATTTCCTACATTTGAAAAGGAGAATTTTCTGGAGGAGATTCTATATTTAACATTATTTGCAATATAAGAGGAAATTTGACAGACAAAGAAAAGGATATCCTAACTGGCTGTCACCATAGACATATAACCTTTCTTTCTTTCTTTCTTTCTTTCTTTCTTTCTTTCTTTCTTTCTTTCTTTCTTTCTTTCTTTCTTTCTTTCTTGTTTCTTGGTACCAGGAATCAAACTCAGGACTTCCTCCTTGTCAGGCAGGAAATTGTGCTGCTGAGCTGTATCCTCAGTTCCATAATGTGCTAATTGATATAATGATATATGATATCTTAAGATGCACAACTATTTTACCATATCCAGACTTATCTTTCAGATATGTCCAAGGTCTCTTCACATGCAGCCACAAGGATTTTAATATCCTGAAAATTCTGCCTTTTTAGTATAAAAAAATACCACTCTTGCTTGTGATACTTCTGTAACAAGGACTTATAGACTGTTTTTACTGAAACACTGAACCTTTACTTGAGTTGGCAAACATTTAATGGGTAAACAAAATGATAAGATATGCATATTTCTGCCTCCAATTTAGATCCATTTCCTTTGTTTTGATCCATTTTCTCCTGCAGCAGTCACTTTGATGCAGAGGAATGAAATTTCCAAACTACTAGATATCTAGTATGAGTTTGTGCTCTCAAAAATTGAAGAATGAATTTTAGGAATAATGGACATTAAGAGTAGAATATATTTATTGAGAGAAAGAAAGCTTCTGTCTTTCAGACAGAAGGGTTCCTGAGTAGGTTACCAAAAACTCTTGTCTTTTCTAGGGGCTTTATTTATAGAGTAAAACCACAAGATGAGATGGGTGTAAGATGGGCAAAACATGGGAACTTGCAAGGTGAGCATAAAGTGGAACAGAACTGTGGTCAATCAATAAGATTAACTGTTCAGTTAAAATTGACCAAATCAGGAACAAATGGGGAAGGGAGTCATATAGCACGGTGGCATGCTTAAAGAGCAGTGGCTCTTCCATGGGTGATTGGGATGGTGAGTCATGGCTTTCTCAAGGTGATCTATACCTATTTAGAATATCAATTCCTAAAGTTTATACTTGCTGTGTGGTTGCATTTTTTTGCCTTTTGTTCTGAGATCTGGCCCACAGTAGGAGGTGTCTGTCTCCCCCAGGGTTGCAAGGTATCTGATCTTCAGCACTGGCTCCTTTGAGGACCCAGCTCTGTCTCATTGCCTACAATATTTCCAACTAACTCAGCTGCCTGTAATAACTTTGCATTCCAGGAACAAAAGATCTGATCAATAAACATTGCATGGTGAGTTTTTGTTGTTTCCCACAAGGTCTCTCTGGGCCAATACTGAGGTAACAAAAATTCAGACCACTTTTAATAGAGACTATTTCTGCCTCTCTTCCTTAAATAATCTGGGAGCTCAAATCAGTACCCATGAAGACAGGGCTGAGGATGATGATCATTATGTTTTGCTGATGATTACTAAATTATGATCTATGATGATTAAATTTTCTGTCCTACCTTCATCACTATTTGTTTCTTTGCTATCTTGCGAAGGATGGCATAATATAATCTATTGGCACCTGTGGAGCTAAGTGCTTCACACTAAAATGCTAGTAACATTTTCTCTGAGTTTTCCACCACTTCCCACCCCTATCCTCCTCTTTAGTTGCAAATAATCACCTGTCTTATTTGGAGTTGGGATTGAGCTAAATCTTTTTTATGGTGAGATTTCATTAAGATGGTCTCTGTACCTAATGGTATGACCTTCCTTCAGGAAAGCTTTCCTTATCATGTTTTAGTAAGTGTCATAAATTATTGTTTCTTTTATACCCTCTTATCTAGATGATAACTGATTAAGGCAGAGATGGACAACTGAGTTTTTTCTTATGGGAATTTGAAACCTAGAAATGAAATTGCAATGTGGTCATCAGGGATGTTGTGACATATTATCAACAAGGCTTGCAAGAGAAGGAATAGTCACAGTTGGCTGGGGTTCAGATGTCCTGAGCTGACCTGATTTATGAGCATCCTGTTGTACCCTGAAATTCAAGGATTGAAAGTTATGAAAGAAAGATAAAAGGCCAAGACATCTTGAAGGAAAAAGGAACACTTTATTTAGGCTGGTACCCAGTGACACAGAGTGCAGGTGGAATTTACACTGCTGTGTAACTGGGTTAAGGATTAGAGGGACTTATAAAGGGAAAAACCACAAAAGGGTGTTGGGAAGGTAAGAGGCAGGTTGTTCTGAGAAACAGGCCCATTTTAGGGGAAAAATTAGCTCATCTGCACATCTGTGCATTCCTGAGGAAGCAGGACATCCTGTTGTTTGCCTAGGGTCAGAGTGCAGTGCTTGTGGTTAGGCCTGTTCTGGGGATACAGCTCTGGGTGGGCTATGTTGGAGAATCAATGGGAAAAAAAGCACTGGGGGTTGTGCAGGAGACATACAGGAAATACAAAGCTCAATTTAGAACAAAGGCTATGGTGCATACAGAACAGAATGGCTACATGTGAGTTAAGATACAACATTCCTCACTGATTTTTGTCAGTGAGCCAAATCTTTGGCTCATGGTCTAAGTTAGAGGCACTAGTTCATAACCTTGGGGTCTTATGTTTAGCAAAATGCACATATCTAAAGCTATAACACCATAAGTGGTGGTATTGTCACCAACATTTCACCAGTATTATAGTCTGTTATTACCCAAGTCCCATGAGCAGGGTTGTGAGCAGGAGCTCCCAAGGCTCCCAAGGAAAACTACCGATAAGCAACAATATTAAGAACATTTGGTTATCTTAAGCCTTAAAGGAGCCTTAGAGGGGAGTACAGTCCATTTATCTGGGGGAGTGGTTTTTGTCAAAAATCAGGACTGGCTTGATGTGTGTGTGGTGAATCCAGGCAGGTTTTCTGCCGACCTTGATGGCAGTTGGGGTACTGAGGACCACAGTATAGGGCTCTTCTCACTGTGGCTGGAGAGATTCCCAGTGATGTTTCTTGATAAGGACCAGGGTTTTGGGTTCTGCTTCACAATGATTGTCCTCAGGAGGAACAGCAGGTGGGGGTGATGTTGCTTGAACAACCGATGGACTGAGGTCAAGATGGGCTGGAGAGCCTGTAGGGACTTAATAAGGTCCTGGTTAGCAAGATCAGCCAGCTTTTCCTCAGCAATTTTGGGAATGAGGGGTGGCAGTCTCCCATATAAGGCTTCAAGAGGGGATATTCCAGCAACATAAGGAGTGCAGCGTGTGTGCAAGAGAGCAAAAGGAAGGAGACTCACCCAATTCTCCACAGTTTTCAAGGCCATTTTTGTGATTGCCGTTTTCAAGGTCTGATTCATCCTTTCTACCTGCCCTGAGCTTTGAAGCCAGTATGAACAATGGAGTTTCCAATTAATCTGTAAAGTCTGAGCCAATTTTTGGGTCACCTGGGCTATGAAAGCTGGGCCATTATCAGACCCCATAGATAGTAGGAGGCCAAAACAAGGTATGATTTCATGTAAAAGTTTTTTACCACCACGAGAGCTGATTCAGACCTGGTGGGGTATGCTTCTACCCAACCAGTGAAGGTATCTACCATAACTAGCAGATATTTATGTCCTTGTAGCCCAAGCTTTCCCATCTCAGTAAAGTCTATTTCCCAATGTTCTCCAGGCATGGTTCCTCGATGATGTGTTATTTCAATCGGTGGATGTCACTTTGGGTTTACTAGCTGACATTGTGGGCATCTGAGGCTGGCAGCCTGAGTGAGCCTTGATAATTGAGGAATGAAGAAGCATTCCCAGGAGAGATCAGCCAATTTTGATCCTCCCAAATGAGTCTACCTATGGGCCTTTTGGATAAGTTCCCATCCGAGGGCCTCAGGCAATAGGACCTGCTTATCAGGCAGTTGATACCAGCCTCCAGGAATGTTGGGCTTTGAATGAAGCTGGGCTGCCAGTGTAGGTCCTTCTGAGTATATACTGGCTCTGATGAAGTGGGGGGAATCAGCAATAATGTTGGGGCCATATCAGTCCCCACTGATTTTGTAGATGCTTTCTGGAAGTAGCATCTGCTAGATTGTTCCTTCACATAACAGGATGGTGGGCCTTACAATGAATGATGGCAAACTTTTCTGGCAGCCAGATGGCCATTAGTAGGTCCAATACTTGGAGGGCATTTTTGCTCTTTTGTCCCCCTGAAGTCAATAGTCCTTGTTCTTGATAAATAGCCCCTTGAACATGGGCCGTTGAAAATGCGTATCTGCTATCAGTAGAAATATTAAACTGTTTTCTTTCTGCCAATTTAAGAGCCTCAATGAGGGCAATGAGCTCAGCCTTCTGTGCAGATGTTCCTGTTTCTAAGGCTCGCTCTCATAAGACTTGGGACTTGGTGGCAAACACTGCTCCCACAACCTGCTTACCTTGATGGATATAGTTGCTTCCATCAAAGAAGTATGAGGGGGCCCTAGGCAGGGGCACATCAGTTAAGTCCAGTTGGAGACTTTGAAGATGATCAATTACCTCAGCGCAGTCATGTAGAGGTGCAGAGGGGTCGTCATCAGGCAGCAGCGTGGCAGGGTTTAAAGCTGTGATGGTCTTATAGCTAACAGTGTCAGGGTCCAGAAGTAAGGCCTGGTAGTGCATAATTCTGGAGTTGGATAACCAATGGCTCGGTGGGGCCTTAATAAGGGTTTCCAGTGAATGAGAAGAAACAATTGTGAGCCTCTGTCCAACAGTTAATTTTTGGGCTTCCTTTACCAACAAGGCCACCTACGTGACCACTCACAGGCAAAGTGGCCAGCCAGCAGCCACATTATAAAGTCTCTTGGAGAGATAGGCCACTGGTCTCTGCCAGGGTCCTAGGCTTTGAGTCAACACTCCCTTTGCTGTGTTCCTTTTTTCATCTACATAGAGGGCAAAGGGCTTCTGTAAGTCAGACAGGGCTAGTGCAGGTGCCTCAATGAAGGCCTGCTTCAGCTGATTGAAAGCCTGATCTTGGATATGAGTCCACTCCAAAGGCTCTTGAGTAGCTCCCCTCAGTGAATCATAGAGAGGTTGCACTATCTCTGCGAAGTTGACAATCCAGAGCCTACAATATCCTACAGCTCCCAGAAACTCTCGTACTTGTTTCTCTGTTTAGGGAACAGGGAACTGCTGAATAGCCTGTATCTGTTGAGAAGATAGGGCCCTTTTTCCTTCCTGAATTTGGTACCCCAGGTAAGACATGCATTGTTGACAAAGCTGAGCCTTTTAGCAGAAACTTTGTACCTCATTCTGCTTAAAGCTCTTAAAAGTGCCTATGTAGTCCTGACTTTCTCAATCTTGGGACAGAAAGGATTTGCATCCTTTTCTATCTTTGCTTGTAGCCTCAGGCAGTTCTTGTGCCAATATCCCATTTCTTTACAATTGGCTCATTGATTTTTATTCAGTGGACAGCGCTCCCTTGTCAGCTAGCTTTGCGACCTTTTCGCATAGTACTTCTAGCACTTTGGTCAACTTTCTATCATTAACTTCTTGATGATCCTCCCAATTGTCAAACGCCCTGTGAGCTATTTCCACTAGCTGGCTAAGGGGCATACCTTCAAATCCCTCAAGCTTTTGTAATTTCTTTTTGATATCAGGGGCTGATTGGGAGACAAAGGCAATATTAATAGCCCTTGCATTTTCAGGTGAGACCGGATTTAACGGTATGTAAAAATGATAGGCCTCTAATAACCACTCTAGATAGCCTGAAGGAGACTCATCAGCCAATTGTCTTACCTCTGATACCTTGGAAAAGTTGGTAGGCTTTCTGGCAGCACCCCTGAGGGCTTGAAGAACAACTGGCAATATTGGACTAGAGCCTCCCTACCTTCCATGGTGTTGGGGTTCCAGTTGGGTGGGGACAAAGGAAAACTCCAGTTCAGACATTCTGGGTCAGAGGATGAGTTTCCATCTGGATCAAGCACCGGCTTTTGTCCCAAAGTGCAGATGTGCTCCCTTTCTTCAGCGACAAACAGCACCTGTAAAATCTGTTGGCAATCATCCCGCGTAGGGCGATGGGTGAGCAAAATTGATTTGAGAAGGGAAATGATATCTTGGGGATCCTTAGAGAAAGGTGGGTTTTGCCCCTTCCAGTTATACAAGTTGGAAGTAGAAAAGGGAACATAGGTAAAAATGGGTGTTGTGGGATTCTCAGGGTTGTGCATCTCCTGCAAAGGCAATAAGGCAGGGGTAGGTAGTGGATGAAGAGTCTGGAGATTCTGGTCACGGTCAACTCCTAGTCCAAATAGGACTAGGGGGATGAAGGGAAGACTCTACCTCTGGCATATGAGGAGCTGATGGGCGACAAGGGGGTGGCAGTGGCTTCTCTTTTTCTGCTGGCAGGACCGGTGGAGTGGCCAGTTCCATTTTCTGTTTCAGTTTTACTTTCAGTGGCGCCAGTAGAGGAGGATTACTGGGCTGCTGCTTAGGGGCCTTACAAAACTTCTTTAACCAGGGAGGGGAATAAAAAATGAGATCCATCCAAATTTGTATATAGACAATTTGGTCAGGGTGGGCTGGAGGGCTGAAGATGTATCTTCGAATGGCCTCCATGGCAGCCATATCAAAACTACTGACATCTGGCGATTCCAGAGCTCCGTGAGGCCATTCTAAAGAGCAAAGCACTCAGAGCCTCCCAGGATGGACAGGCTCTCCATATCCTTGGGCTCTCTGTTTAAATTCCTTGAAATGATTAAGAACCAAACTTAGAGGTGTTAGAGACACAGTTGAAGATCCTTTTCCCATAGTAGCTGGTAAGAAACCGTTGGTTAAACAGACAAACATAAGGCATCACAGAAGACACAGGTAACACACAGACACACCTTTCTGTCCATGCTCGTGCAACCTAAATGGAAATAATAGTTATTAAATCCCTTAAATCCAATAAGCAGCATAAGATCTGGAACAGAAGCAAACAACTTAGGTACAAATGGGCAAATGCCCCAAATTCACAAATGGGTAAAAGCCCCAAATTCACAAATGGGTAAAAACCCCAAGTTCAGAAATGGGCAGTAGCCCCCAAAGGGAATCCCACTCTGGTGGAGAAGGAGCTCTGGGCTCATCTGCAGTCCAAATGCACTCCAAAGTTAAAACACAAACACATAAATACAAGATACTTACAGAGCACCGACCCAGATGAAAAAAAAACGAGGAGAGGTCTTCGGGGTAATCCCAGACAGGCCCCCAAATTTTGTACCCTGAAAATCAAAGATCAAAGGTTATGAAAAAAGATAAAAGGCCAAGACATATTGAAGGAAAAAGGAGCACTTTATTTAGGCTGGTACACAGCAACACAGAGTACAGGTAGAATTTACACTGCTGTGTAACTGGGTTAAGGATTAGAGGAATTTATAAAGGGAAACAGGCAACAGCTTTACTATAACCTTCCTTTCATTTGCCGTAGAGTTTATTTTAGTGTTGAAAACAAAGAAAACACACTAAATTAGTAAGATGTAACAGTTTCAGATTAGCATTCATGCTTGTATCTTTGAAAATAAAAATCCTTTTATTATCTACTCCAGAAATTTTGCTATTTTTGTGATGCAGATTTTTCTTGTTCCTGCTTTATACCACATTTTCTTTCTTTCTCTTTCTCCCTGCCTTGATTGCTTAATTTTTTCTGAGAAAAATAATTTGTCTTTTCTATTAATGGTTTATACAGCCAGACTTTGTTGTCTTCTATTTTTGTTTTCTGTGACACATTTTCTTGAGAGCTCATCTTTTCATGCAGCTAATGAACACAATTTTAAACAAAAATGATGCAGTTATGTTGATTCATCACTATCTTGTATATAGTATCATTTTGGAAAAAGTGCTCCTTGTGGACCTCAGAAACTTTACTCCATGAGGGCTACATTTGGTTTAGTTGTGGATTTCTATTTTAAACAATTGTTGTAGTCAGAGGTTGTGAGGAGAACAATTAGAATCAAGACACAGAATTTATAATATTATTTTATGATGATGACCCAGAGTTAAAGACAGAAAATGCAGCAAATCTGTCCACAACACTGAAGACTCAGAATATTTAGCCAAGGGCCTGGATTCCACAGCAATGTCCTATATGAGTCCAGATGAAAACCTAGAGCCCATGATAATGCCTCCCACGTGTCCACCTAGAGGTCTAGAGCCCACGAGAAGGACTCACGCCAGTCCGTTTTACAGATCCATACTAGGAAGGCCCGAAGGTCAGTAATGGAAGCTAGAAAATCTATTCCAGCATGGTAAAGGAGCTGTGCTGACAGATTGAGGGTATTACACTGTGGCCAAGAGGCCATTCTCAAAACAAAGAGCAGGGCTGTCCTGAGAAGCACTACAGCACACGGACACCCAGAGCTCCTCTGACGATAACAGTTGAGTAATGTCCCAGAAAGCCATCATGATGAGTTTGTCCTGGAGATTAAGCAGCACACATCTTCCCCTCTGGAGCCAGGAAGTGATGCTCGATGTAAGGACCAGAGCTTCCCCAAAGTGAACCACACTCACTCTTACCAACAAGGTCCCAATGACAATGGTCGAACTGACACTGGGGAAGCTAGTCATGATGAGCTCCTCCAGGAGAATCAATGACTCAAACAGCAACACATAGAGAAACACACAAAGCCTCACTTGTCTTCTCCATGTCTCTATTTATGCTGACAACTTTCCTCAAGTGGAACATCTATGCTCAGCATCATGCTAACTTAATTCACATGGTGTTAAGTTGATCACCAGTTTTTTGGGTTTTTTTGTTTTGTTTTTGTCTTTTTGAGACAGGGTTCACTATGCCATTCAGGCTAGCCTTGAGCTCACTTTGTAGCCCAAGCTGGTCTCGAACTTGCAACAATCCTCCTGTCTCAGCCTCCCAAGTGCTGGGATTATAGGCATGAGCCACCACCCTCAGCTAAACACCAGTTTTTAATCCATAACAACAATCATGCCTAGAATTGGTGTAGAAAATATACTTCAGGTTGTTAGTTGCCCAGGTAATAGTTCTGGTTGCATTTCCTGTTACTTTTTTTTCTTAGAAACTGCTGGTCACTGTGATATATAGCTGGTCACCATGATGTATATTGTAAGAATCAATCACCAATGACAAGTCATTCTACCTCTGTACTTCCTACATGCTAATTCCAAGGAAGACCCAGACCACCAGAGTTTAGGGCCAACACTTGGTTCCTAGTCAGTGCCCCGGACATTAAATAAATATGCTCCAAATCGTGGGTGTCATTTCAGTGTTTCTGCCTGCCACTGCATTGACACTGGGCATGATGGGTTCCTGAGACACAGATTTTTGTGTATGATGAGTAAAGATTCACAAGTATACACCCAATAGTAAAAGAAAAACAGCTACATTTGTTGAAGTTAATGGAGGAAGATGTACTCAGGCCAAATGTGTGTTCCAGTGTAAATAAAAATGTGGTATGAACAGAAGAGAATTGGTGCTAATGTGATAGGTAGAATAGGAGAAAGAAAATAAGTCAGGCTTTTGGATTTAAAAAGATGTGTGACCTATCTATGGTTTCTCTTACCGGATCTCTCTTGATATTGTTACAGGCAACTGAGTTAAAAACATTATAGGCAGTCAGACAGGGCTGAGCCTCCAAGGATCCAGAGGAGAATTTCAGATATCTTGTGACCTCAGAGGAGACAGGCACCTCCTGCTGTGGGCCAGATCTCAAGGCAAAAGTCAACAAAAATACAACTACATCCTAAGGATAGAAAATCCAAATAGTTCTCTATCACCCTGATGAATTCATGAGTCAGCAACCTAACCCCTACAGGAAGAGACACCACAGTTAAGCATGTCTGCTTACTGTGTGACTGGTCCCCCAATGGTTCCTGATTTAATTAATTTTACCTGAGCAATTAATCTTATTGATTGACCACAATTCTGCCCTGCCTTATGCCCATCTTTTGAGTTTCAATCTTTTCCCACCTTGGACCCATCTAACCTCATGATTTTACTCTGTAAAAGTCCCTAGAAAAGAGAGAGTCCTTGGCAACCCACTCAGGACCTCTCCTGTTCCTCAAACAGATGTTTTCTTTCTCTCAATAAATGTATTCTGCTTTTAACCTCCACTGTTCCTAAAATTGATTCTTTGATTTTAGAGAACACGAACTCATACCAGACATCTAGTAGGCTGGGAGTTTCAGTCCCCTATATCAGTATGATTGACAGGATACTGAATCCTCCCAAAGATATCTAGTGTGCATGATTTTTCTACAATTTATGGTGTTGCAATTACATGCATGGCATGTAGTCTATATATAAATGTTTCATGAATTTCAAGTGGGAAAAAAGGTTACTGTAGGTCTAACTATCAAATCTAAGACATATATACTCTGATCTAGAACTTTAGAATTTTCCTGGGTCTTTGTTCTTCTTCTTTGGAAGGAGGATTGACTCTGTGGTGTTAACCAAGTTCAGGAGAATGAAGAGTGAGTGGTCCAGCACAGCCTTAATTGTGCTAGCTACAGTACAATTGTTTGATTATACTGAGACAGAAAAATACCCCCCATCTACCCAAAGTCTCAACTCTGAGCTCTACCCATCACTCAAAGCTAGGTTTTTATCTTGTTAAAACAGTTTGTGTGTCTTGCTGTGCCTCTTCTCCTCCTTTTCTCTACCAGCCACTACACAACCTCTGTTGTCTCACTCTCCTACTTTACAGTGGAGACCTTACCAGCAAAAGTACCTTGCTGTACCTCTCCTTTCCATTCTCATGAAAATTACTTCACAGCCCCTTATTACCTGACTCCCTGTGCTGGCTGGCCTACTAAGGCTGACCAGATATTCAAAGTTTTCAATTCACCTTTGTTGCCACAAACTCTACAAAACTTTCTATAACTCCATGCCTGATGCTGAGAGTTTTAGGGCATGAACCCCTCTGATCCAGGCTACCCAAATAAAGGATCTGACTGTTTCTACTTCTTTGAGTGCATGCGTGGTTCTTTGTGCCATCTGAAGAATTCTAGTATCCCATTTTCCATGACAACATGGTGCCATTAACAAGAAAACTTGTTTGTCATTCATATTGTTTGCTTTTCATAAAATTATGCCTTAACTGTGAGAATTCTATGCTGGTGTTCCTTATTTTGGCACTCCATTAGGATTATTCAAATCATTAAACTTTTTACATGACCATAAAATATTTAGAGGTATCTCTAGTTATTTTCTTGGTTCAGTATGGATCTATCATCTATGTATCTACCTATGTATGTACCTATCTATGTATGTATCTGTTATCTATCAATAATTTTATTGTCTATCTATCTATCTATCTATCATCATCATCATCTACCTCCAGTCACTTGCCCAAACCATTTCTTGTGATTTTTTCTTCTTCTTTCCATTTTCCCTCCTGGCTGACCTCATTCTCTTCCTTCTTTCCATTGTTTCTTCTTTCTTCTTTGTTCCTTTCCCTCTCTCTCTCCTCCCTCCTTCACTTCCACCCTTTTAAAAATTTTTCTTTGTCTTTTTAAAACATTGGCAGAAATTGAAATGATGAGGTTGTGCATGCTAGCAAGTACTCTTCTGCTATTTTAGACAGCAAGCTAAATAAAAATACTATAGGCAACCAGAAAGAGCTAGGCCTTGTGGGAAGTCAACAGAGATGATGCAAACACATTACAACTCTGATCAGAGGTACATCTATTAAAGGCTAGGCTTCAACACAAAGACAAAATGACCAGATCTATATGCCTCCATGAGGAGTGATAAACAAAAATCTGACATCAGTCATCCTGATGAGTGACCAAGACCCCTTCTCTCTTCATCTCTTCCTGAAAAGATCTTTGTTCTTTCCATGCATACTATGTCAACTGCCTCCCCATTGGATCAATATCACCTAAGTGACTAAACTTGCAATCTAATTAGTTGATCTTTGCTTTGACCCACATTATGCCCACCTTGTGACTTTTGTACCCATCTCATGATTTTGCAGTATAAATCCTTTGTAAAGTGTGGTCTATGGAAACTCATTTTTCAGGTCTCCTCTTGTCTCTCAGGATCTCTCTCTTTCTCTCTCTCTCTCTAACTCTTAACCTTCATCTTTCCTTAGAATTCAGACTGAGTTTTGTGATGCATGTCTGTAATCCCTTAGGATTTGGGAAATGTAAACTTTGAATATTCAATATTTAGCAGATTGGGAGTTACACTTATTTTCACTATGTCATTGCAGACCTAAATCTTCAGTCCAATAATATATATTATTTAAAAAGGAATAAATAATCCTTCCATTTATACATGAAATACAAAAGCTTTAATTCTATCTGAGATCTGGATGGAAAAATGAAAGTTTTCTCTCATAATTTACAGCCATGAGCCCAGGTTGATAATGGGTTCACATTCATAACTTCTAACTGCTCACAAGTACTCTAACTGAGAATAAATATAAAGATGGCCTCTAGCTAAGAATACCACTTCTTCCAAGATGCTTCAAAAATATAGTATAAACTCATGGGAGACACCCTACTTAATACAGACCTCAAAGACTTGCCAGGCTCATGTGTCAGTGCTAAATCTCATTAGAACACCTCAAGCCTTGCTTAAAAATGGAAGGGTTAAAGGCAGCATATCTAGATATGGAAGAAGGCTTTGATATGGCAGTGTTGTATTTATAACAATAAAAGCCCAAGCCTACATTTTTCTAAATTTCAGAAGCCTGATCTTGAGATAAAATAAGAGAAACAAAACTAAGTACAAAGGAGACTGGGAATCTAAAACATTTTTAATTATATTTTTAAGAAAAACTACAACTTATGCTTCTGGGGGTGACACTAGCATGTGATCCATTCCACAGAGAACAGCTTTCCATTCCTAAAGATCCTATACATTCTCAGGCACATGATTCTTTGCACCTGGAAATTGCCTTTTACTCAAGCCCAGAAAGAAGCCACATTAAAGTAAGAATGTGTTTAGAGAATATCTCTACTTCAAACCTATGAGAATGATTTGCACTGTAACTTGGCAGGGAGATTACACATCTGAGATCAGCCATATAAAAATATAAACAATAAAAAATAAACATATAAAGCCATAAAAATATAAACGACATTTAAATGTTTCCTATCCAACTGTATTGTGCCTCAATTCTTAGAGCACTTGCTCTCTGTACTTGAGTGGATCTTTTTTTTTTTTGTACCAGGGATCAAACTCATGACTTTGCACTTGCCAGGCAGGTGCTTGTGCTGCCAAGCTATATATCTGGCCCCTTAAGTGCTTCATGTCATCTTCCAATAAATCTTTCTTGTGGATTTTTTTACTTACAGATCATGAAAATTCTTCTTCCATGATGGGAGTCAGAAAACATGCACACTTATTCTAAAAGTGTGTGTTAACTTCCTTATTTTAGCTGAGTAGTACTCCATTATGTAAAACACACACACACACACACACACACACACACACACACACACACACACACATTTTTATGCATCCACTGGTAGATGAACATTAAGGATGTTTCCAAGATTTAGCTATTAAAAATGGTGGTGCTATAAACACAGGTGTGCATATATCACTGTTGTGTGATGCTTTTAACTCTTTTGGAAAGATACTAAGAAAGGGAATAACTGGGTGCAATGGAACCTCTTAGTAGCACAGACTGATCAGGTCTGAAACATCTCAAGTGAGTAAACTATGAAGGCTTAAAGAGACAAGTGGCATGATTTTAGGTCTCCAAGAGGACCAAAACCCCCTAGAAGAATTTGAGATCCTCTGTGAACTTAGGTAAACTCCTCTTGATGGCCCATATTTTATTTGGTTTCCAACCTAGGGGAGGACTTAGAGTACAAAATGTGATAAACTGAGCATGACTTTGGGAGTTGGGTCAAGGACTTGTCCCAGTAATAAAAAATTGTGTTGACTTAGAACTATCTTATCTCCAAATTGACCTTCACAGCTGGAGTGAAATGACCAAAACTATAGTCTTTATCTAGTTAATTGGGGTGGAAGCCAGATATCATCAGCTGTGACGTTGTTCTTTGAGGCATCACAACATCATAGGCCATCACAGGCTTCGGCCAGGAGCAGTGATCCACAGAGTTTCACTTATTCTGAGTCTAGTGCCTGTCTCTATTCAGGGGATCTAGGCCTTGGACAGGCTTTGTAAATATACAGAGCCAATTGATTAATTTTAAATTTTGCTCAGATCCACTTCATAGTGGTATTTATCACTCCAGTTTTAGTTTTTTGGGAGGAATCTTTACACTGAGTTCTGCAGTGGTTACACCAGTCCACACTCCTACCAACAGTGGAGAAGGGTACATTTTTCCTCACAGCTTTGCCAGGATATGTTGTTGGTTGATTTCTTGATAATTGCCATTCTTTCAGGGTTGAGAAATCTCAGTGTCATTTTAATTTGCATTTCCTAATGTTGAATTTCTTTTATACACTTACTTGCCATTTCACTTCTCCATCTGAGAATTATCTATTCATTTGAGTCACCCAATCTTGTATTGGGTCTTTAAATTTGGTTCTGATTTTTTTAAGTGCATGTGTATTCTTTATATATTCTAGACAGTAGTCTTTTGTTTGAGAGAGAGGTGGAAAGATTTTTTTTTCCCACTCTGTGGGTTGTATTTTCACTCTGTTGGTGGTTTCTTTTGCTATGCAAAGGCTTTTTAATAAGATTATATCCCAGTTGTTGATTCTATGTGATAGTTCCTTTGTAATCTGAGTTTTGCTCATAAAGTTTTGCCTATACCAATGTCTTCAGGTGTTCTATCCTTTCTTCTAGCAATTTTAGTGATTCTGTTTTAATATTTAGATATTTGATCAATTTTTATGTTAGTTTAGTGCTTGATGAAAGATACTGGTCTAATTTTAATCTTCCACATGTGGAAAGTCAGTTTTTTCAGCACCATTTATTAAAGAGGTTAATGGGCTAGGGATTTAGCTCAGTGGTGCAAGTGCCTGCTTGGCAAGCATGAAGACTTGAATTGAATTCCAGTATCTCCCATCTCTAAGTAAAGAGATTATCTTTCTTCCACTGTATGTGTTTGGCACCTTTGTCAAAGATAAAAATTTGAGTATGTTTGTTATTGTTTTTTTATCTTCTAATGCATTCCATTGATCCTCAGGAATATGTTGCTTTATATTCTTTTATTTAGTTTTGTTTTATTTGCAAGTACCATGATGATTTTACCACCATAGTTCTGTAGTATAATTTAAAGTAGGGACTGTCATTCCACCTGACTTTCATTTGTTGGCCAGAATTACCTTTTCTATTCTAGTTCTCTTCTGGTTCCAAATCAATTTTAGAATTTTCTTCTTATATTATATGAGAAATGCTATTAAAATTCTGATCAAGGGTGCATTAAATATGTATTAGATTTTTGGGAGTATGGCCATTTTCACTATATTGGTTCTTCTTATCCATGAGGATGGGGTATCTTTTCATTTTCTGATATCTTCTTCAATCTTTTTCAAAGTACTCTAGTTTTCAGTGTATATTTACTTCTTTTGTTGCATTAATTCTTAAGTATTTCAATTTATTAAAAATGTGTTTTTTCTAATTTCGTTCTGTGAGTTTGTTGTTTGTGTATAAGAATAAACAACTTATTTGTAAGTGCTGGCTTTGTATCCATTTATGCTACTGAATTTGGTTATTAAATCTGGAAGTACTTTGGTGGAGTTTTTTGAGACCTTCTGTGTAGATCATCATGTCATCTGCAAATAATGATAATTTAACTTCTTCCTTTCCTGTAATTATTACTTTTATTTCTCTCTCTTGTCTAATTACTCTGGATAAGTTTTCCAGAACTATATTGCGAAGGAGTAGGGGTAATGGGCATCTTTGTCTTGTTCCTGATTTTAGAGGGAAAGCTTTCAGGTTTGGTCCATTTAGTATGATATTAGATGTTGGTTTGTCATAGATAATTCTTCATCAGATCTTGATAAAAACATCTACTCTGATTTTCTGTAGAGTTTTGTCATTTTGTTAAATAATTTTCTACATCTGTTGAGATGATCATGTGATTTTTATTTTTTGGCTTTGTCAAAGTAGTGCATTATATTTATTGATTTGCTTGTATTTTACCATCTCATTATCCTTGGGATGAATCTTACTTGGTCATAATCTTCCTGATGATTTGCTGCATTCTGTTAGCAAGTCTTATTGAGGACTTTTCCATCTATGCTCATTAGAAAGATTGAGCTGTAGTTCTTTTTTGTTTGAGTCCTTTTCTTATTCAGGTTTTCATGGGAAGTTCACCAAAATAGACCACATGCTAGATCAGAGAGCATGCTTAAGGAAATGCAGGGGAACTGAGTCTGTCTTATGCATATTGTCATATCATTGTGCAATTATATTGGAAATCAATGGCAATAGAAACCACAAAAACTATTTAGACACATGGAAATTAAGTAACACCCTCCTGAACAACCAAGAGTCAGAGATTAAATTACAGAAGAGATTAAACAATATCACCTTATGCAACATTTCAGTAAATTCCTAAAGGAAAAAATTTTGTGTGATATTAGAAGAGTAACAGTGGTTAGTATATTTGGAATCTTATCTTCAATGTAGTTGCTTATATTACAAGATATAAGCATGAAAAATTAAACAGTATTGGCACAAATCTTTCTTTTCAGTGAACTAATAGCAATTATTTACTGTAGAACCATCTTAACTATTTTGTATTTACTTATTTCTTTTTCCTTTTCTCTTCTTTCTTTTCTCTTTTCCCCATCCCAGTTTCTCCTTCCATTTGAATACTTTCTTCTCATTTCATAATATCTATTGTACATTTTGCATCTTGTTTTTTTAGTTTTTTACACTAGGGAAACCATATGATGTTTACACATATGAGTCTAATTTATTTCACTTGTGAATATGCTCTCAATTCGCATCCACTTATATACAAATGTCTCAAGTTTATCCCTCTTTATAGCTGAGTGGTACTCTATTGCATAAAAATACCAGATCATTTTTAACCATTTCTTGATTGATGAGTATTTGGGTTGTTTTCAAAATTTATCTATTACAAATTCTGCTGCTATAAACATGGGTGAACATACATCACTGTGGTATGATATTTTTAATTCTTTTGGGAAATTACATACTATTATTTTGAAGGGAATAAATTTGCTTTTTTATTTTGAAGCGAATAAAAACAATACTCAAGAAAAAAAATCAATAAAACATGACAAAATAAAATAGTGAGAAAAATATTGGATTCAAAAACAAGCTGGAAGGCAATCTCTCATAGTTTCTGTATTGCATACTGTTATCCTTTAAACAGATGCTCAGACTACTGATTTCAGACTTGCAAGGTCAGTCAAATAATGCAAGCATTAAGTTGTTTTTGTACCACAGTTGCTATCATCCCAGCCTGTGTTCCTCCAAATCAGCCAGTTTCCTATGGTGGTGGTGAGGGAACCTCTTCTTGTCTTCCAGCCCATGCACCAGCTCACAAGAGGAGTGGGTTGGCTTCTTGGTTCTTTTCCTGGCCCACAACTGCCACTGGCTTATAGGAGGGGTGGGTTGGCTTCTTGATTTTTTTTCCTTGGTGTGGTCTATTTTAGACCACATCCTTGCTTATTTGTATGTCAAATTCTTTATATTCATATTTGGAAAGCTTTTGGCCATTATTTCTGTGAATAGTTTTATTTTTATATTTGTACTGTCTCCAGCATTCTCATTTACCCCAGTGAATATCATGTTATTCTTCTTTGCCTCATCTTTAGCTGTTGGATTGACTTTTCATGGTCTCTTGCTATTTTTGTTATCTTTCTTTTTATGATCACTAGATATAATTCTATCTTCAAGATTTAAAATTTTATCTTTCCTTCATTATATTACATATATTTTCAGTGGAAGTTTTATTGTATCAAATGTTTCATGGGTTCCATTTCTTTCTCATCTAGGACAATTTTTGTTTTCATTATCCTTTTATTTTATTCTTTTATCTGTGTCCTCTCTAATATCTTTGTTTTTAAGCATTATTTCTTTTTGTACCTGAACATTTTCTCTATGCATTTTCAACTTTTAAAAATTTCTGTTGTCATAATTTCAAATAGTTTCTGTGTTTGACTTCCAATTCACTCTCTTTAATTGTGTTCTGGGCTTGTCCAAGGTAGGCTGGAGGCTAAGGTTGCAGTTTACATCTGTGTATTGTCATTTCCTATTTTCTATTTTATTTTAATTTCTACATTGATGCTCACTGATTTTGTGTAATGTATAGCTTTAGCATTAGTATTGCAGATTCCCTAGGAGATGTCTGTTCATCAGGGATGTCCTCTAGATGTGGGTGATACTTAACAACAATTTCAAGATCCTATCCTCCCAATTTGTAATGCATGCAAGATTACTATTTGGCTCAGCTTTCCATTCTTTGGTACTAGACTATGGTGATGGTTATCACCACATGTTGTCACAGTGTTTTCATACAGTGAGGAAAACATGTTTATAACATATATGACATCCTGCCTAAGGTAGTACAGTTAGTAATAACAACAGCTTCAAGTATAGCTTAACTGTTGATAAACTATGGTAAGTATTACCTGCTACCTCCATCCATAGGAATAAGTTATAAGGTTATATAACAAAATGAAACATAGTGTGCTCTTGTATGCAGTGATTTCCACCTTAGTGGAGTGCATTTTTCTCTTCTGTGGGGAGAAGGGACTTAAGAGGGATAGGGTATTGGCTACAGTGATAAATAAGGTAATATATAGTAGTCAAGGCTGGAAGTCAAAGGATGATCACCCAAATTTTGGGAAACTGGAGAACACAAGATAGAAAGAAAGAAAGAAAGAAAGAAAGAAAGAAAGAAAGAAAGAAAGAAAGAAAGAGAGAGAGAGAGAGAAAGAAAGAAAGAAAGAAAGAAAGAAAGAAAGAAAGAAAGAAAGAAGAAAGAAAGAGCAACCAAAGGAATAATCAGAAAAGGCAGAGACAATGATTACTCAATTTTAAAGTTTAATTTCTTTAGAAGTAGTTTAGGAAAAAAGAAAATCAACAGAACATGAAAAAAACAAAAGTAGAAACCTAAGCAATAAAAATAGAAGAAAGAAAAAGAAAGAGTTTTTTTAAAAAGAGAAAAAAGAAAATGGAGACCAGAAAAAAGAGAGAAAAAAACTACAAATACAAAATTAATCACAAAATGCAAACAACAAAAGACAACATCAAACTAGACAGGAAAGGGATAACCAATCAAGCAAGGGAGAATAAAATACCTCTAGTGTTTGCAGTTCTGTGATATTTTCCATGTTAGATCCCAGAAATGTGCTGGATATGGAATTCATCACGGCTGCTAGATATGGGGACTAGGACTACTCTTCTGTTGTTGGAATTCTCCAGAATCCAACTACTGCCTTTACCTGATGCTTCACATACTTCCATGTTGCTGCTCTTGCTGATCACTCCACCCTCCAAAGATGTATGATTGCCCATGTACCTAGGGCCTGGCTGTTGTTCAAGGACTTGGGGTTCCTGTCAGTCCATCCTCCAAAGGTGCATGCCCTTACAATTTTTCTCACAGGACCCACCATCCTGGGGCAGTGGAGGAAGCACAGAGAATGGACTCACACTCTTCTTGCACCACAGCCCCAGGGAAAATGGAGGGGGCTCATTTTTTTTCTTTTTCAAGAAAAGAAATTTCTTTTCTTTTTTATTTCTTTATCTTCAGAGAAGTAAGCTAGTAGTTATATCAGTCACAGTGTTTCATAATTCTTTCTGGACACATATTGGAAAATGACCAACAGTCCAAAAACTTCCTTACAACATCTCATAGATCAGAGAGCCAGGAAACTTGGGAATGAGGTTCCTTGGTGTAAGAGTTGGCATGGAAGTGAGAGGGACATCACCCTGGAAGTATCATGAGAATTCAGACACAAGGAAGTTCAGAGAAAAGAGTTGTGTGTCTCTGCTTGGGAAATATGAGATAATGATTTTTATTTAGTATTTTTATTAGCATATATTTGTAATACTTGCAGGTTAAAGTAATCTTGGGGAGTGGGTATATGTAGAGAAATGCAAATTAAAATAATGCTAAGATTATGTCTTATATTACAAAGATGGCAATCATCAAGAAGTCAAACATGACAAATGCTGACATGGCTGCAGAAAAAAAGGTGCCTTCTTACATTGTTTGAAATGTAAATTAGTGTAACTATCATAGAAATCAGCATGAAATTTCTCAGAGAACTAAAATTAGAAATATCCATATGATGCACTTATACTCCTTCTATATATCTTTCCAAACAATTAAAGAGATAATGCTGTTTTGACAATGCATTCTGCCCATATAAGGATACTTTCCACATATTTATCCATAAGCCAGGACTGAGAGTCAGATCTAGGAAGCTTCAGAACAGGACATCTCTCTGTGGTTTATGGAAATACCAGTGACTGGGCTGAAGCAGAGCTAGAAATCAAAGAAGCAGTTGACTACTTTTCCATTCTGCCATAGTATCCATGCAGGATGGCTATATCCAAAAGCCTTACTTACACATGGACTGGCAGCACATGTGGCCATATGATTCAATGAGTGTGCCCAGAATATATGGAGATGTAAGCACTGGCAATTGAAAGTGCCCCACATATGTATCCATCCAACCCACACAGGTGCAAAACTTTGAGGTGCCTCATGTTGAGGTTTCATACCAAAATATGACCTGACATGATCTTTAGCTTGGAAGCATTATAAATATTTAGCATCCAAAGAATGCAACCTGAACCACTGACATTCAAGTAAATCCAAGGAGGCAGATCTAGGGATCAATGAGTCCAGTGTATAGGGGATGAATGAGTACCTCTCCAAGTTCATACTATTTCCAAGGATCCCTCAGTCACCAGCAAGGTTGACAGCTCTGCTGAAGAGTTCCCATTGCCCACTCAGCTAATAAGTCCAGTAATGCCTATCTGGAATATACACAAGAAGGAAAACCTGGACTAGACACTGAAAAGAAGAGGAATTTCAAGACATTTGCCAGTCTACTATAGCCCAAGCCACTGCCAGACACATCTGAATTTGGACCAAAGGAGTCAATGAAGTTTCAGGACATTAGAAATAAAAATAGTGCCCTTTTTCACCTTTAGTAAATGTCTGAAAAATCTCAAGAGAACAAAATGCCAAAATAAAAAGAAAAAATAAATAATTCACTAATTACATTCCTATAAACATGAAAACAATATTAATGCAAAAAATCATAAATATAAAATGTGGTGAGTTTGTGAATGTAAAATTCAAAATATCCCAGTATCTTTCAATACTGGTGAAAATTAAAATGATAAATAAGACATTAAGAAAAAAATCCAAGTTTCAACAATTTTTAAAAATAATGTTTGAAAAATTCCAGTACTTTCAAAATTGTTAACTTTTAACCTTAGCTTTTATAAAGGCATGATCTACAATAATAATTTGTAACAGCATAGGAACAAGAAGAAAATTTTAAGAAAGCAAAGGTTCATTTCAGATGACTTTCTTTAAAACTCGAAAAACTGTCATGGGCTAAAGGTTAAATATTTTTTTGGCCCACAGACTGTCAGTCATGAAAGTCAAGTATTTGTCAGCTCTACCTAGGTACTGTAGTTGTCAGCCTGATAGCAGCATCTCTTTAGACAAGATGTAATTACATAAAAGAACACAATTATCGGCTTAGGTATCATTTGAATATGTCTTTCAAAAAGGGTATATTGGAAAGCTATTTCCAAATGGAAGTGTTTTGGAATTGAAGCTGCATCTGAGAGGTTAAGGGCATGGGATCTGCACCCATGAGAATGGTTTAATGCTGCTAATAAAGACAATGAGGTTGCACTATGGCAAGTTTGTTTCTCTTCTATGCGTATCTTCATTTGCATTCCATCTTCCTTGGTGTCATGGTTTATGTCAGTGGCCCCCAAGCCTCATGTAATTATGGACATGAAAAAATCTAGCATTTTTAATTGATCCATTGTTTAGCACTTGGATTGGTGGTGTGTGTCTCACTCGCCCAGGGATGAAGCCAGGATATGATGTAAAGATCGGAAGAAGGTATGTCTCTCCCTCTTGCTGGTTTGCCCCTTGTTGCTGGCAGCCAGCCATGAATGGTGGTCTGCCATGCCACCCTGCGACTTGGAGCCAGTTGAGTATGGACTGGAACCTCCAAGAATTGTAAGAAATAAACCTTTCCTTCCCTAACTTTGGACATCAGGTATTTTGTTTCAATAATGAGTAAAAAGTAAGACACTTGGGGAATGTAAACCATCTTTACTAGCAGAGGCATAGCCACAGGCTTTTAATTTTCATTTTGCATCACCACTGATAGTGATTCATCATCATAACTAGGAACACAATCGGCTGTGGTATTCATTCCTGTAACAAAAATTGAAGGGATAAGAAGTTATTGCTTTGGTAATTTAAGTTTTAGAGTTTCATTCATAACGTGGAGAAGTTCCTAGGATCTACTTATGTTTGATACTGCATTGGTCAGTTTTCTGATTGCTGGGATGAAATGTCTGAGAACCAAATCTCAAAGGAGGAGAGGTTTATTTTTTCCCCCACAGTCTCAGAGGTTTTACCCTATGGTCATTTGGCTCTGAATCAGAAGCATGGTAGAAAGATATAGCAAAAGAAAATTATTCAACTCACGTCAGCCAGCAAGCAAAAGCAGAAAAAGTGATTTAAAAAATACCCTTTAACACTGTGCTCCAAGAGACCCTAGTTTTTAGCAGTCTATTCGTCTTATTAAATTCTTATTGGATTAATAAAGAGATTGCCAATTCCTAGTCTTTGTGTTGTACTGAGATGAACTTCAGCTGTACTTACAGCTGCTCCTCATGGCTTGCATTATCCTACCAGTCACTGGCAAGTGAAAAGACAGATGGCAGAATTTGATGAAATCTGAAAAAATGGTGAATTTAAAAGAAAACACCAAGATTTATTTTTAAATTATGAGTATATTGCAGCAGGTGATTCACAGTCTGTGAGTTCACTTTGTATAACACATCCTGACTGCCTACGCACTGAAGTCATGTGTAATGGTTGAAACATTGCATCAACTTGAGAAGTTTACATGTCTAAACAACTCAATAGGTAGCCAGGGCCTCATTCTGTAAACATTCTCATGCTGTACAAAAGGAGAATGTGGCGATGATCTGAGTGCTGCACTCACCGGTGGGATGGCAGTGTAGCCTGCTTACAATATAAGGGAGGAAACGCAGCTTGCTCTTTCCCATTTTTGCTCTTGTTGCTTTGCTGTCATTTGCTGTCTTGAACTGAGTGTATATTCAGTAATTAAATCACTACAGAGTCCATGTTTCCAAACTGAAAATACAGACACATTTGTGGCTAAATTCTCTAGGAGGGGTTTACAGATTGCTAGGTTCTTGGCTTAGAGGGGGTGAGGTTAGCAATAATGGATCTGGCTATAGGGAGGACCAAAAATAGTATGATCTCAATAAGTTCACAGAGTACTAACTGGCACTAAAAAGGCTCACTCACAGTACCCTAGAATTGTGTGTTCATCTAGGAAGTTGGAGGCCTCTTTTGGAATTTAATATGGAAGAACATTTTCTTTCTTCCTTCTGCTATGCTCATCAAGCATTGGACCATTGGTCTTCATGGATTTGTGTCATGATAAACTACAAATTCTAACGACAGTTATTGACTAGTACAAGCAAACAAAAACACAGGAGGAGTTTCGCCTGAAAAGGCAGAGATGTCATATCACAACCCAGCAAAACGGTTGCAACAAGAAATTGAATTTGACTCAGATGTAGTTAGAATTGCCTGCTCGGTTATATAATTTTACTCCAATGGGAGAAGGAAAGTAACCTCACTGTTTTCCATTTTAAAGAGTTTTTTGCAAGCCAGATAACCATTATGGGCTCCTCATCTGTGGATGGTTAAGTACTGGTGATTTTCTGAGGTCACAGATGTACAATCAGCAGCTGGAAACTCTAGAAATATTCAGATAATGAATTGAATAGAGTGGGAAATGATGGCAAAAGCATGAATAGAAAGCACAAATGACAGCAAATCACTACCAGGGCAGCAAGGAGCACTGTCCTTCAGACTATCTCCACTGTTGGAAAAACCAAATTAGGAATCTAAGAGCAGGGACCAGAGACATAGCTCAGCTGGTCAAGAACCTGCCTGACAAGAGGGAAGTCCTAAGTCTGATTCCCAGTATCAAAAACCAAACAAACAAGTACCCCAAAACAACAATCCCCCACAAACAAACAAACAAACAAACAAAACACAGAAATCCAAGGATAGTCTACAGACACCTCTACTCCCTGAGGCTAGCTTCTTAAAATGATTCTTCTACAGTGATTACTAAGATTATACATTCTCTCCATAATTGGTTGGCTGGCTTGTGGTAATTGATTTTTAAATATTAAGCCAGCCTTGTATGCTCAATAAACCGCAGTTGCTTATGATTGTTATTCTTGTATACCTTGATACATTTGATTTGCTTATGCTTTGAGAACTTTTGCATCTCCATTCATGATAAAAGTTAGTATTCCCTTCCTTTATTTACTTTGTGTGACATTTAGGAAATGTTGACATAAAGTAAATTAGGAATTTCTTTCTGTCTGTCCGCCTGTCTCTCTTTCCTTCCCTCCCTCTTCTATCTTTCCCTTAATTTCTCCCTAAAGTGTTTTTGAAAAGCTATTGAAACAATTTCTCTCATAGAGTGTCCAGTATTCAAATAGGTGATTTTCTTCTTGTGAGTATTGGTAAATTGTGGTATTCAAGCAAGTTGGTTCTTTTAGATAGACCCAAAATTTGTGGGCATAAATAGGCTCACAATGCTATTCATTACTTTCAGTGTCAATAAGATTATGAGTATCAGCTTGTCTTATGTATCTGATATCAGTAATTTCTCTCCCTGTCCATGTTATTAATCTTTTCAAAAATAGCTGTTTATTTTGTTAATTAAATGAGTTTGCTTTTTAAATGTCAAAGATATCTCTTGTGATGTATTTTTTCAGCATATTTTAGACTTATTCTTCTTTTTGTGTGTGTCCTGAATGCATACTGCTCTGTTGCATGTCAGAAAACTTAAAAGTTGTATTTTCATTTTCTTTTCATTTGAAATATTTTAAAAATTCTTTGAGACTTCCTTAATGACACATGTGTGAAACAGAAGATGTTATTTGAGCTCCAAGTATTTGAGAATTTCAGGTTTCTTTCTGTTACTGGTTTCTATCTTAGTTTCTTTGGAGTCTGAGAAAATACCTTGTGTGACTTTATCTGTTAAATTTGTAAAAGGGTGTTTTCTGTCCAGAATATAGAATACATTGAAGAATGTTCCATGTGAGAGTGAGTAGAAAGTATATTCTAGATTTGATAAGTATCAGTTAAATACAATTGTCTGATAGTGTGGCTTCAGTTCAACTATGCCATTATTGTTTTGCTGCTGCATGAATCATCAATCGCTGATTTGAGAATATTGAAGTCCCTCATTATAACAATAGATTCTTCTATTTCTCCTCACAGTTATTAGGTTTTTTCCCTTTTTTTATCAAAGTGTTACATGCTTACTTATTAAGGGTCATGTATTCTTAGGGTATTAACCCTCTTTCTCATTATGTGATGCCCCTCCCTCTCCCTGATTCATGTTCTTGCTCTGAAGTCTGCATGAAGTTTAAATAAATATTCTTTCAGGTCAGTGTTAATGACATACCTTCATATCTCTTTCTTTTCAAAGCTGCCTTTAAGTGACTTTCACTTCTTTCCTGTTCTTGAACACATTGTCCAGTTTTTCTCATGACACCTGCTAATAAAGCAGTTGGTGCTATTTAACCTTTTAGTCAGATAATTGCAAAACCTGTCCCATACCCATGCATTGTGTGGTTTTGATGTTCTATTTGAACTTTAAAACTGTTTTATTACTTCTGTAAACATGTCAGTTAAGATTCAAAACAATACATAATATATTAGATATAATTACCTGATAAATTTGCCTTAGTAGTGTGTTTATTTTACTGGTTTATCTAAATGTGGAATTAGCCTCTTTTATGTTTACTGTAGCTGTAGATATCAGAGTCTAAAATTTCCTCTGGTGTCCTAGATTTATCTGCACTGTTGACTTTGGATTATTCTGCAGATTTCTTCAGTAGGGATTTCTCCAATAAGGATCTTTTCCAGCCATAGTCTCTGCTACCATAATGAAGCCCTACTGATGTTGCAATACATTCAGGGAATGTAGAATGTAGTGTTCATCAATCTGACGGTAGGCCCTAGTGTTGTGGAGAAATTGTACCTCCAGACTATGAACTTGCACCTCTTCAAATATTTCACTCCACAAAATAGACTAGAAGGCCAATGGAAAGTAATATTGGGCATTTTTTTCCCTCAAATGGAAAGCAAGAGGAATTAAAAGTTGTTTTTCTCCATTTGTCAGGTAGATTAGGCTCTGATAAAAGTCAGATTTAATTGGACTTCATAAATTAGGTTTTCTTTTTAAATGCAGATCTTGAATAATGAGAAAGAAGCCTCAGAGAATGGGTATTTTTTGCTTGCTTTTCAGGTGTGTAGTTTGGTGTGTGACTTCTGGGTTTCCAATGGATCTAAGAAGTATTGTTTATTTTTCAGCTTGTTTAACTTCTGTTTTGCTATGTAGAAAAAAGTAACAATTTCAAATTCATTTCTTGTGCGATCAGAAACTGAAAGTCTAAATTTTCAGTGCTGCTAAGATTTCCTTTCTTTTAATTTTATAGATCTTAATTTGACACTATGATTTCCTGAGAACTTGCATCTTCTGCTTGTCTTTTTACTTCCTTAACCAGGATCTCAGAAATTTATTTTGTATGTTTGTGATGTAAAATGATTCTCTCCAGAGAAGTAAGTCTACAAAATATACATATATGTATGCCATGATGTATTTTCAATTATTATACAATATAAATTGCTGATTTAAAGGAAGAATCAGTTCAGAAATTTGTGGTTTGTATACTTTGAACCAGTTTGGATCCTTGTGTTCCAGTTTTAGGGCATGACACACGTAATCATAAGAAGAAGCAAATAAAACTGTTATAAGTGTTGCAATGTTGACCAACTTCTGAAGAACTGTCAGTCTCAAAGTTATTTAACTGCTCAAATAGACACAGATTATCCTATATTTTAACAGAGTTGAGATCACATTTTCATATTTTAGGATTGGAAAGTTAATTTCATATTCGTAAAAGTAATAGAAAATAAATATAATATAAAAATACTCTTCCAAAAGTTAACATATTCAGTGAATCTCATGCTTCTTTCCACGTGTTTAAAAAGATGTTTGAAAATTTGAAACTAGTACAATTATAAAATTATTTGAGTACTGTAATATTGGTTTTATAGAAAATATGTCATAGATTAGAAATATTGTGCATTTCTTTATGTTAGAAATAATTAAAAATGTAAATACATTGTGTGAATATTTTAAGCCTAACAAAATTTGAAAAATATGTTCTTTGATATTAGGAAAACTTAATCAGATCAATTGTTTCCTTGAATTCTTTACTCAATTAGGCCTTGGAATTTTCCTTGGCTATCTTTGGCCATATAGTGACCCTTCCTCAGAAAAAAGTCTGTCATTTGGTTTTCATTTATTGGCTAAGGGAGAAAAGCCTAACCGGATACTATATATCATAAAACTAAAGGGCTTCACTACCCAGTGAGGTCATTGCTGTTGCTGGACATACATTTACTCCAGAACTGACTCTTAGGTAAAATATGTGGACAGTTTCCTTTCATCTGGACAGTGCATTTATCAAAAGAGAATTTCTCAGCATTTCACAAGCAGAGATGTGTTCAACCTACCTGCCTCAACCTATGTACATTTTTCTCCTCATAGTACTTTCAGGCTGCTCCCTTTCTCGAAATCCTCCCTTCAAATGGCCCAAATACAAGACAGAATTCATTGTATTCATTGTATTTTCTTGTGAGGGACTTGGCAGGACAAAAACACAAGCTCCATGAGGAGTGATTGTTTAAGACATGGGACAAAGGCACACAAATAATTAAGCTGCAGGGCAACAGCACACAGACTCTGTGAGGAGTGAATCATTCAACAACTTTGGATTAGTGAAGTGTGTTGAATCTGGTCATTGTCCTCTCTCTCCCCGAGAAATACTGCCTAGCTTTCAGAGCACTCTTGACCCACTCTGCTTTCCTCTTCTTTTTTTCCCTTCCATTGATGTTCTCAATACAAGTCAGAGAGTTCTTGGCTTTGGGACTTTTCTTCTTTTTTTTTTTTTTGGTCCTGGGGATTGAACTCATGACCTCATGCTTGCCAGGCAGGCACTTTAGCCATTGAGCTAAATCTCCAGCCCTTTTTCTTCTTTTTTTTCCCTTCTTTTTTCTTCTCCAGGGAGATTCCTGAAATCTGGGCACTCCTGAGAGAAAAGAGCTCCTCTCTGCCTCTCTCCGTCCCACACTGGGCCATGTCCTAGCTCTTTGATTCTTGAGCTGCTGGAAGGGAGCCCTTGGATTGTTGTATCACATTCTCTTAATTGCCTCACCATTTAGATTGCATGCAGTGGGTTTTCTTTTTCCTTGAACAGCTCAAAAAAATTATCTGATGAATACCTGATAACCACTATTTCCTAGAGCTGTGAGCTCCATGTACTCCCGGCCCACAAATGTTAGTAAAGTGGCTTCATCATCTCTGGCCCTGTCCTACCTTCCAGACTTTTAGACAAATCAGTTTTTAGTTTGAACGAGGCAGAAGAAAGCAAAATGTGTGAGTAATAGATACAGTACCAGGTAAGATATTTTAAAGGAACCAATCTATATTTTAAAAAATGTAACAAAAATTGGGTACCCTTCTTTCAAACCTGTGACATAACTCCACCATAGTGACAGTGGAACAGCATGAATAGATGAGAGGAAATGAGTCTAAAATCTGTGTTTTGGAGATCTTGCACATCCGTATTCATGCATAGGAACTTCTGGGGGGATGTTAGGACAAAGTTCTCCATGTTAATATTCATCAGAGAATGGATAATTAGGATGGGCGTTAGCACTAAAACAAGAAAGAAAAATGCATAATATGAGACTGACAAATGCATTTTTAGAGTGGTAAAAAGAAATGCCTATTTTAATTATGAACTGATTATAAAATTTGTCAAAATGAATCACTAGGAAATGCTTTTAAAAAGTCTTATCTAAATTATTTAAATATGTTATCTCCAGATATCTCTACTTTAGCTGGTTTGGTCAATCTAGTAAAATTCTATCTCATTCATTCTTATTTCAAATTTTCAGTGAAGATGGATTTTGTTTATGCCTTATATAGGACAAGGCATAAAGTTTCAGATATTGCTCTAAACTTACTTTAGGCTGTACAATTAAAAAGGTAGCAATTTGAATTTTATATTCCTAATTCAGTAAATATTTGCTATCCATTGCACATAACATAGTGTGTTTGATTCAGAAATGGAACTAATGTCACTTATAAGATACTTTTTCCTCTCCATGGAATTTATTACATTATTTACATAACTCTATTCTTCAATAAAATGAAATGTGAATTGGTAAAAATCAATTATTTAAAACATTTACTGGCTAGATAAAATTATTGCTTGCTTGACCTCTTATGCTTTTTCATAATGTTGCTAACATTTTCTGTATCTTTCTCTATATTAATAAAAATATTTGTAATTATAATGTGTACTATCCTACCCATCAGCACAGCCATATTTGCTCTGCATAAATGCCCTTTTATATGTTGTTATGTTCATTTCAAACATGAATTAAAAATTTCCTCAAGTAGATGTGGTATAAATTCCTTGTTAGGTTCAGTTACAGTATCTGTCCTTTCTCTTTTTCTATGATCCTAATGCATGAAAGGAGACCAAGTTCTATTGATAGATACAAATTTTCTCTAAGAATAAGCCTTTTTTTTTTTTGGAAAAATCTTCCCTAGTATTTCCTCTGTTTTTGAGTACTTGTGCAACCTCTCTATTGAAATCTGCATCCTTAAAAATCACAACTAAGTGTTTTAGTGGCCTCCATGGCAGCCTTTCTGAAGCCACATGGAATGCTTGGGCAATGAACAGTTACATTGAGTGAAAAGCAAGGGAGAGTGATGAGACTATTAAACATATTAAATTGCCTCATTCACTGAAGAGTTCCAAACAAACGTGATGGGAATTGTTGGTATGGGTTATCAGAACACAGACTGTCCTTTTATTCTGGTAGATAATTGAACATGCTTTTAGAATTTATTTTAAACATGATCTTTGGAAATGTCTAAATACACTGCATTGGTGACGTCCACAGTGTTCATACAGTAGATTGTTGTAGAATTCAAAGGCATGCATGCAATATACATGCAGAAAGATTTTGGCTGATCTGGAACATTCCATAGAATGAAAAGTGCCACAGCCTAAGTATGGGAGTCCAAGCTAAACCTGGTTCTGCTCATCTTGTTGTGGTGTCAGAGAGAACACTGGAAACAATCTGAGAAGAGTTCTCAAACGTTTCTATTGAATCCCTACCTCAAACTGAGAAATGTCTTCCTACTCCAGACAACTTTAAGAACCATGTCATGTTGCTCCTCAGAAAATAAAGTGAATCAATGTATTTACTAAAGTTACTTACGTATCCAAATCAATGTATCGAACATTTTTGTTCAGGCCATCTAAGGCTTTCATGTCCTCTGAAGTCAACTGGAATTCGAAAACCTATCACAGAAGTAAAAGGTCTCTTTTATATTTGCATCTCATGTTTGCCATTGTGAAAATTTAAGATTCATCAGATTAACAGTGCAGAAACTGTCCTTAACATATCCGAAGAGTTTCCAAAAGCTATTAAAATCATCAGCAAAAAAAAAACTCAAGTGAATAATGAATACCATATGAAAAGTAAAGAGAAGTCTCTTTTACACATAAACATGAAAACTACAGAACATTTCCAAGAAAAAATTTCAAGTAGAGATAAACAAATTCAAAGACCCATGGTTCAAAGAGGATTGTGTCTTGTTCCTAAGCATTCAGCATAATCTAGAGTCAAATTTTGAAACATAATAAATTCAATAATTTTCAGGGTACATTGGAATTGTCACATCCCATTAGTGAACTGTTCTTTTCAATGTAAGTCAGGAATTGTACAAATAGCAATGATTCCATGTTCAAAGGACCTGGAAGTTGACACCAAGGGGATCTTATTATCTCCATGTGAGACATTTTAAACATAGGAATGATTTTCATTAACATTTTAAAAGAAATAGATCATTAAATCTAGAGTAACAATTTGTGAAAGAGACAGAATTTAAAATGTCAACAATATAACAATGATGAATCTAAGACAGAGCACAATTTGGATTTTTAGTAAATTAAAAATTTCAAAACCAAAGGAATATCATCAAAGATGATCAGTACTATAGACTTTCTTGATTATATCCAACTGTTCTTTTAGATTTCAGTTTCTAGAAATATCTTACTGGAAAAACATGTCAAGTTAACCCCTTCTTTTAAAAGAAAATCTAAAAAATTGGAAATTTTATCATAATCATGGATTTCAAACCTTAATATTGTCAAAAAAAGTTCTCTCCTAGTATGTTAACTGCTTCAATGGAATTAAAATGAACTCTGAAGGAAAATTTTATAAAGAGCTTCCCCATTTTGTTCAACACAAGAATACAACAGGAATAGCTGAAATATTTCTAAATTGGGAAGCAAGTAATGAAAAATTGCATTATTTTGAATTTTTTTTTGTCTTTTTGAGACAGGGTCTCTCTGCAGTTCAGGCTGGCCTTGAGCTCATTTTGTAGCATAGGCTGGTCTCACACTGGCAACGATCCTCCTGCCTCAGCCTCCCAAGTGCTGGGATTAC
The DNA here is from genome assembly GCA_004027455.1 of Hydrochoerus hydrochaeris. Classification (NCBI taxonomy): domain Eukaryota; kingdom Metazoa; phylum Chordata; class Mammalia; order Rodentia; family Hydrochaeridae; genus Hydrochoerus; species Hydrochoerus hydrochaeris. Next base: position 64,568 of record PVLA01009120.1, read on the forward strand.
AGGTGTGAGGCACCACACTTGGCTCATTACTTTGAATTTTAATGTAATTAATATTAGGGAAAAGTAAATATATCAGGTGATGAGAAGGAGAAAAGTCTGAAACATACCCAAAGCTGCTGGCATATTTTGATAATCATTTAAAATCACATATGAATTTGTGATCTTGATTTCACATGTCACTTAAAGACCAGCATTGAAAGAAAGATAAGCATTAAAGGAAAGACAGTAAGGCTTGCAAGACAAAGTAGTAAAATACGGTTGCTTTTCCTCTTATAGAAAAAAACGTAATTTTTGAAAACTAAAGAAAAACAAGGGGCATGTGATAATAAGAGAAGGAACTTTAATTCATGAAAACACACCATTACCCTATATAGGGAAGATTATTTCAATAAACTCTTTGAATGTGAGAAGCAGGTAATATCCAGAATGCATAAATGTGGTTGATTGATTTAAAAAATGCCCTCGCTCCATACTTCTCATCTCTCAGCATTCATGCATTTACACTTTCTTTCCACTAAAAGTTGGTGTGACCAAGAGTGGTGATGCAGGCCTGTAACACTTGCACTTGGAGCAGAGCAGGAGGATCACCTCAAGTATGAGGCCGGCATGGGCTGCAAGGTGAGCTCAAAGTGAGCCTGAAATACATCACATAACGCTGTTTTAAAAATAACTAAATAAAATGTTATTCCTTCATCCTGACAGGCCTGTAATTTTCATTGGCCAATAGAACTTGACAAAATAAGGGATGTGCAATTTTTGAACCTAGATAGAAATTTCCAAATTTTCTCTCTCTCCCTTCCTAAAATAGTAATTGAAGAGGTGACATCTTTGTAGTTGACCAGTGGTCAAAACCTATATGGAGGAAAGTTGAGGCTCCTCATACCATACCCCAACAAACTGTTGGAGTAGAGGAGCCTCAGTGTCATGAAAATGCCCTTAAGAACTAGGAAATCCAATTTCTATTTCATAAAAATACCAAATGAAGGGGTAACTTTGTTAGGTCCATGCAGTACATTATCAATGGAATGCTAAACCCAAATTTCCCAAATCAGCCCAAGTTAATTTTATTCAGGCATGTAAGCATCAGTGTTATTGTAGATTAGGAGAAAATACTTAAGAGTGCAAACGAGGATAACATATACCGTAACTACAAGGCATAGTGACACAAAGACATGTGGAAGCTTGCAGGGCAGCACACAGAGAAGGTGCTGTGAAGGAGCCCTCATGCCCAGGATCCCACATCACCTGCATGTTCTCTTTGATCCGCTTCTCATTGAAACTCTTGGCCAGCACCACAACCCCACGCTGCAGCTGGTATCGTAGGGCAATCAGGGCTGGAGTTCGCTTGTACTTTTTTGCCATGGCACAAAGAACTGGCTCATCCAAGAGAACTGGGAAGCTTAGGTTCACCCTGGAAGGAAAGGCAGATATGCTTAAATCTTGATGCTATGTATCAGGTTCAGGCTCCCAAAACAGATGAAGTTGCAGCCACAGACCAAAGCTTTTCATGTGAACCAGGATCTCCTCAGAAAGGCAAATTTTATCTCCTCCCTGAGCCAGTGGAGAGAGAACTTCAGGAGACACAATACTGTAAGACTAACAACAGTTCATCAGCAAGTGTTTTAATGTGGTTCTTATTGCTTTATTACCATTTTTTCTCACGCTGGGATCCCAGGGCACTATAGGCAACCAGTACAATGTCTTTTGACTTGCAGAAATTAAGCAGCTTGCTCTGGTTGAGATAAGGATGACATTCCACCTGTAGACAGACAGGTAGAACAATATTAGATCATATCCAATGCCAATATTGATAGGAAAATAAAAGAAGCTGAAAAAAAGACCTGTTTGATATGAAATTTGAATGGAAAATATCAATGATTTAATGACCCTTCTTTCAAGGTAAATTGAATTCTTCTGATTCTCTTTGGAAAGAATATTACATCATTAACCACCTTAAGTAAAATCATTAAAAATAGAAAAAATTAAAAAAAATCGTCACCTTACATAGTGTAGGACATATGTAATAAGGGAGAAAAAAGAAATCAAAAAATTTTCCTGCTGATGTTCATTATGTACTTTTTTACTTTTAATTTTTTTTTTTTTGTACCAGGAATCAAACTTAAAACCTCATGCTTATCAGGCAAGCTATTACAAGGCTGAGCTAAAACCCTGGTCCCAGTGGTGGCAATTATTTTAATAAATCCTCTCATAGCACTTATAATATAAAATGGTAATATAATTTACCTCATCTTATAGGAATAATTCTAATGCATATTTACTTTTTAATTAGGTTTTACTTTGAAGCAAAATATGAAGGAAAATAAACACAGCAGTTTAAGATGAATATAATTATTTATACTCTCTAACAAATAATTTGTTCCATTAAAAAATACTAAAATCTGATGTAAAAATTGGCCATGAAATAAAATTTAACTTGTAGACAATATTTACCCAGCAAGTTAGTAGTTATTGCAGTGGAGGAACATATAGTTTTAAAAGATCTCTGGCTTTAAAAGATCTTTAGGTTTGTCATGTGTTCCAAAGTAGTAGTAGTAATTGTGAGAAAATCTGTCATTAAACAAGCATGATGTAGTAGGTGAAATTTTAGGGTCAAAGCATGTAAAATAAAAATCAGATTTAACTTCTAATTTCCAGGAACTTGGAGTAGAGAAATAACCATCAAACATTAGAGGGCAATAATATGGTAACACTACTGATGTAACTTGCCTGGATAACAGAAAGAAAAAGACTGATGATCATTCTAAGTTAAAAGAGCTTGAAAATATTACTAAATGGTGGGGGGAAGGCAAACTACTAATATATCCTAGCTAAAAATGAAATGCACAAAACATTTTGGAAAAGTGGTGGAAATTTGTGGACAGGAAATTAAATGATACAAGAGTAAGATTGTTAACTTCCTTAGATGTAGAAATGGAAATGTAAACAGTTGGGGATATTGACTCATACCTCAGGTAATGAATGCTTCTATTTGGTCACTTTACAGTTAGTAAAGCCAAAATGTTCTGGAAATGTTTTCTTTTCATGAGCAAACTACACTTTGGTTGAAAACACAACCATGGTCATCTTCCCCAAAAATTGTTAAACAAATTAAGACTGTAAAATGAGATACAACTGTAATTATTTTGGAGAAAGCTTTTTTTGTCTCTAGAGATGGAAGGTTATATCTACAATGTACTTTGGACAAGTTCAGCCAAAGTCAATCATACATTTGTGTGTATACCAACATAGATTCATCTGCACTTTGCAAGATAACAAAATGCCAATACTTTTGGCTATCGGTAGGCAAATATGGATCTTTTATATAATTTATATGATTTTTCAAATAATTCTAAATGTGTAAACATAAGGACCATAATAATGGAGAGACACTTTAGTTTTTAATGTTTATATTTGAAATTAAGACACTATGTCATTATGTACCCTGTTTATAAAATTTTAAAGTATATTTCCCTATAGTTATCCTTTGCTGCAAGAATGAAAGCTGTTCAACATAAGTTAGCACTGATGCATGCACAGAATAGGTGTGATTTAGATACAGAATTGATGGTAAAAAACAGACAGAAACTGACTAAGATGAAATCAGTCAGTAAACAACTCTGGTAAGAGTTCCAAAATGTTGATTTCATCTACCATTATGAAACAGATGACTCCTTTCCTCCAACCTGGAAGGCTTTCATATTTTTCAGTTAATTTTCTCTGAAGCTATGTCTCTGGTCAAGACTGATGAAAATAGAGATGCCAGGATGAAGGAACTTCAGCACTCACACAAATCTCCACCATGCATCTTATTCTCACTTCAGCCTTCTTTCCTGTCCATACCATGTTTTTTGGCCTATTTTCTGATACACATTTCCCTGCACAGAACTTTAGCCCACTCAATGTGCAGTCATCCATCGGAGTACATAGGGAAGTGCACCTTCTCCCTGAGGTCTAAATACCTACTTCAGGTTACTTCCATAGCTTTTACACTGATAGATTCTTTATACAACTCAGCCCTATCATATTCAGTGATTTTCCATTAAAATATTGCAAATCAGAAATCCAATTAAGAATGTCCTACGTCGTCCACTTTACAAAATTAAGATGAACAGAATGAAACACTTGTGGAAACCTAGCAGTAGCACTGGAAAAAGGGCAAGAGGTACCAAGAAACAGGAAGTTAAGAGCACTCACCTGGTTGCATACAGGCTTGTACTTGAGCCCAGGCTTGTTGAGGATCATCTCCAGCAGCCTGCGGTTAAAGTTGGACACCCCGATGGACTTGGCCAGTCCTAAATCCTTACACTTCTCCATGGCCTTAGAAAAAGATTGTCAAAACTAATTTGTGAAAATGGTTACATATTGAGGTGTGATGCATATTCAAATAATCCTGTTAAAAGGAACACTGTCAAGAAATGAATAAAAGGTGATTCACTTGATGGTAAGAAAATAATGGAGAAAGATAACTAAAGGAAAAATACTGTATTGCCCTTTAGAGCATCAGAGGTACTATATATGGAGAAAAAGAGATAACTGCCTTTGCTTTCCCCAAATCAATGCTGTCTCACGTTGTTGCAATACATTCCTGCCTACTATGTGATAAGAATGCTTCTTGTAAATGTCAAGAATTTCTTGATCTAGTAGTGCACAACACAATTTTAGAGGTTGAGTTGTGATCTTTTTCTTGGTCTTTGCTCATGTCTTCTCCTCTTTCACTTACCTTTCCCCTCTTTCTCTCCCTACCTACTAAATTTCTTCTCCTTTCTGCTGTCTATTCCAAAGTACTCACCTCCCAAGTGGCACATAGATCCACCATATCAAGTATTACTTTTCCATACTCATCTGTTGGAAGCAGGTCCTCCCCTGGCTGGAAGATAAGTAGTCATTAGCACATTTCATGAAATTCTTATCTCCATTTATATCTATAATCCCTGATAAATCTAGGTTTGGGACACTAATCTTCCATAAAGTAAACAGAACAATATGTCAGAGTTATATTTACAAAATGCTTTGGTTGTAGTGTTTTAAAGGATATTTTAAGTGAAATGCTTTAATTTCTCCTGATGCCAATTTAAATCTTTTAATTTATAATGTGGTTTTAGGTGATTATATGATATCCTAGTTGATTAATTTTTGTTTTTCAAGTCCCTGTACTTATTCCTGGAACAATGATTTTTTTTAAAATGGAAAAGTCCTAAATCAGGCTAAACAATCAATGTATATCTCCAACCTGAGCATGTGAGTGATCAGAATCAGACATGTGAGTCAAAATTGATCCATCATGGATTATCCATCATGATCCATCCATAATGGCATAAATCCAGTCCCAAGAGCTGAGCATGCATGATTTGTTCCCCAGAGCATGGGGGAAGCTTGGGATATTGCTTCCAGCTGGTAAGATCATGCCCAGCATCCCAAATCACTGGAGGATGCATAGCAGGTCTCTGCAGCTTAACTATGCCAAGCCCAATGACCTCCAAGTGACTAGCCCTGGCCTGCATTCAGTCCCATAGCCAAAAGCGGGTCAGATGATTCCCAACACATAGGGGTAGCTTTGGAACTTTGCTCAACTTTCTCCTGGAAATATAGGAAAATGACAAAATGGAAGAGCAAAATGCAATCTCAAACATCCAACCAAACCCTCACAAGCCTAGGAGACATATATATAGAAGAAAATGCAAGCCATATACCTGAAATTCCTGAAATGATAACAACTGAAATAAAGCAACAACTCCAGGAAGCTATAAAAGAACTCAGATCAGAAATAATCTTCCAGGTAAAAGAAGAAATGATAAATGTAATGAAAGAAATGCTGAACACATCTAAAGAAGACATACTTAAAAAATTAGAGGAACAATGCAAAAACCTGAATGAACAATATAAGAAACAAATAGAATGCATGAAGCAAATTCAAAGAGATATACAGGAAATAAAAAATCCCATCAAAGTTGGCAAAACTGCCTCAACAAATGTGAAGATAGAATTTCAGACCTCAAGACAAGATTGCAGCTAGTGAACAGGAAAGGAAAGATCTTTTAAAAATAACAAGGAATCAGGAAATAACAATTCAACAGCTGCAAGATGCTACAAAGAAAAGCAACATAAGATTGATAGGTATAAACAAAGAAGAAGGTGAAACCACAAATGATATCAAGAGGCTATTTACAGAAGTATTAGCTGAAAATTTTCCAAACATGAGAATGGAAACTTCCATACAGGTCAGTGAAGTATATAGAACTCCAAATAACCATAACCAAAATAAAACTACACCCAGATATATATCAACATCCTGGAAATACAGCATAAGTAGCTATTCTGTTTGTAGACAATGTGAACTTCAAACCAAGAATGATCCAAAGAGATAAAGAAGGTCACTACATACTAGTTAGGGGAAAACTTCAAGAAGAAGAGATAACAATCTTAAATATATATGCACAAAATTTGGGAGCACTTGGCTATACAAAGCAAATATTAACAGAAATGAGAAATCAAATAAGCAATAAAACATTTATAACAGGAGACCTTAACACACAATTGGCCACAAAGAGACAGATCAACTAGACAGAAAATCAGCAAAGAAATAACAGAACTGAATCACACTAGTGAACAAATGGACTTGTTAGATGTATACAGAGTGCTCCATTCAACAACATCAGAATATACATTCTTCTCAGCAGCACATGGGACATTCTCTAAAATAGACTATATACTAGCCCACAGAACATGCTTAAGTAAATGCAAAAGAACTAAATTATCCCATGCATAGTATTGGATCATAGCACAATGAAAGTGGAAATTAATGACAAAAGAAATTGCAAAAAACCCACAAACACATGGAAATTGAATAATGCATTCCTGAACAATAAGTGGGTGACAGAGGAAATTAAAGAAAAAATTAATATCTACAAGCAAATGAAAATACAGATACATCTTACTGGAACCTGTGGAACACAATGAAAGCAATCCTCAGAGGAAAACTTATTGTGGTGAATTCCCACATCAGGAAAACAGAACGAACACAAATAACCAACCAAGCATCTAGAAAAAAAAAAGAGCAAGTCAAGCCCAAAGCCAAAAGAAGGGAGGAAATTATAAAGATCAGAGGAGAAATCAATGCAATAGACTAAGAAAAGAATACAAAAAATCAATGAATAAAAGAGTTGGTTCTTTGAAAGAAAGAATAAAATTGATAAGCTCCTAGCCAAACATTTTAAAAAGGAATGAAAAATGATCCATCATGGTCTTTTAATTTTTTTCTCTCTTTTCTTTTCATTTTTCTTCTAGATATGAGAGAAGTATGATCTACTGTAAAAGAAAACATTTAAATAGAAAGGTAGATAGCACGCAGGAATGTGTATGACTCCTCAAAGAAAACTTGGGTCATTGATTGGAAAATGGATTTAACTTGAGGCTATAATATTAAATGAAGTAAATGAGATGCACATACTCAAATGTCACCTGGTATATTTTCTCAGAGAGAACTAAAATATAAATAAAGTGTGAAATGTAAGGTGGACAGAAAGAAATAGGAGTGAATCTTTACCATGTATAAGGAGGAAAGGAGAGAAGGAAAGTGGGATTTTCCAAAAGTGAGGGGTTGCAAAATGTCCTATACATACACTAAGTTTCTATCAAGAATTTGATCACCAAGAGCTACAAATATATGTATAAAAATATGTATGTATGACAGGTTACAACAGATGTGAGGTTGGGGAAGAGAAAGGAGTTTCAAAAGGAATCAAGCAATGTCATGTCCATGTAACAAACACTCATGATAAATATGTATTACAAGTATGTAGCAATATAAAATATAAAATAAACTTTCCTGAAGTCAAAGAAGGTGATTTCTGACAAAAAAATAAATAAATAAACCAACAAAACCAAAACCAATCACCACCAGCCATGGACTGTGTAACTTCATAGAATGTCCTAGTACAAAGAAATTCATTTGTGTCCCCTTTATGAAAGGCAGATGAGGTCAGCACACATCCAAGAGCACAATCAGGAAGAATGAGCTTTAATTTCTTTTAAGGCATGTGTACATGGACCCTTTTCAGCAGCATCCTGTGGGCTCTTTCTCTCTAAGGCATAGAGCTAAGTATTCTGATGAGAAAATATAATTCTAATTACATGTAATACTTCAAATTAAATGCTTCCTTAAATTTCTTGTGCCCTATGCTTCATTGTGTTTTGAAATTTCCTACACTAGCCTGCCAAGGGGCTAGGAAAGTATAAACATCACAGAGAAGTTTCAAAACTTTCATTTTCTCTATATGTAAAAAATACACTGAGATTGTTACAGTTCCTATTGTTGATCATTACAAAATAGGATCCCACATTTACTTTCTTAGCCATTAATACTTTAAAATTAAAACACGTATTTACAAGGTATGGTGAATGTTCTGGGTACTAGGATAAGCTCTTGATGTATATTAGTTCATTTAATCTCCTTTCTACATTATAATCTACATGAAGGGATTATTTTTTGTAGATTAAAAATGAAGGCACAGAATTAACAACCCTACACAGTATAAAAAAGCTAACAACTGACTAAGAGTTTAGAGCTATTCAGTGCAGCCTGCCAGTGCAGGACCTTTCTTCGCTGCTGGGCCACTCCTCGCTTACAGAGTTATGGTTCTGTGTACTGTTCCTTGTCTAACTTTGTCCAGGAATTAGAAAACAATGAAAAAATAGAGTTCACAGACTGAAATGAAGACTAAGTTTTTTTCAAGATTAATTGTGATGCTGAAACACACTGATAAATACTCAAGTATTAATATTAATGAAACTTTTGTAACAAAGGTCTGTCTGTCTGCAGTGCATAAGGGACTTGACAGAAGACAAGGAAACCTATATTAGTACACGCTTGGGGCTCATAAAAAGTTGTCTCTGAAGACCATTTCACATCTATCAATGTAGGTGTAACAGAGGCTTCCCATTTACATAACCCAATAAATTCTTTTGTATAAACTGATTTGAAAATTGTACACAGCATATAAAATTTGTATCAATTTGTAAAAGCCTAATTTAGTCAGCCATGCAATTGATGGTCACACTGACAGTTGCATTTAAATAGAACTGATGATGAATGTTGCCTACCTTCATGGATACTGGGAAATGAATAAGATAGAGGTCCACATAGTCCAGCAGAAGTTTTTTCAGTGAAGTTTCCAAGCAAGATTGGACCATCTCTGGTCGATGGAATGTGCACCAAAGCTAGAGAGGTTAGAGATTGAAAAGTGTTATGTAAGTTAACAACATTCTTGATTTCATTTCCCTGAAATTGACACATTTTTCTGCTCACTTGAAACTGATGAACACGGAGAAACAATATTAACTTCCATCCTAAATTTATCTACTACATCTATTCACGTAAACTCAGACGTTTGGTTAATATTAGCAAATATATGGAATAATGGAAGAAAATCTCTCAAGAGATACAGTTTTATCAAATAATAACAATGATAATTCTGAGTTTGTGTCCCACAGAAGGTGACAAAATAGTTTAATAGACTAATTCCCTCATCCATTCAAATAAATTGGGAAGAATTAATACAATTTGGAATTTTAATGTGTGACATATCTAATAAAGACAATTTAGTAATATTTTATGTAACACCAAAGGAGCAATGTGATACTGCTGTCTTCTGGTATTCACCACTAAGAATTGCTGAAGGTAAAAGTTCACATTCAGACTGCTAACCAAGTGTAAGACTTCCCTATTTGATAAAATAGGCTGTAACCTGATCAAGGTCTTTCTGAATACACAGCTCATAGTGAATCATACTGCTATGAGTTGAAGCTCAGAAACTAAAGAAACTTCACATTAGAGTTGCAAATGTGAAAATAGCAAGTCATTATCCTTTTCTGTTTTCAGTATTGGATGTTATATATGTGAGTAATGATGGACCAATACATGTTATTCATGAACCATTCCTGATTAAATCATGAAAATATTCGTTCAGTGCATCACATTTCATTATGTTGCACACATGTGCACCATATGCACATTACCTTTGAAGTATAAAATATGTCTTCTCTCTTTACAGTGCCATCTGCAATCTTGCTCCGAATAGCCAGTCCCACCTCCTCCTCATTTTGGTAAAAATAAGCAGAATCAATGTGGCGGAACCCAGCATCTATAGCTAATTTAGTGGCCACTGTTGCCATACTCTTAGGCACCTAGAGGGGAATTCAAAGGTAATGTTTAGAGATTCACATGATGTAGAGCTTTAGAATAAGCAGAAACTTCACAAAACCAACTTTTCTCATGTTTTGAATTAGTTGTGTATTTGTGATGAACACATGTTAGCTTGACTCAGTCTTCTATCTTCATAACAAGCGTTTGGTCCCAAACAATTACTATAGGATTTCTCCAGGAATATCCTCCCACTCAGTTATTTACTGGAAAGACACATATTTAGACTGAGCACATATTTAGAGCAATGGTTAATATTCATGAATTAAAGTAACAAAATTAGTATCACTAAAGGAGCATGCATTGAGGTATAGAAAATAAAGTTCCTTCTAGGAAATTAGAAATCAACATGCAAACTCCTCCAGCACTGAACATAGAGGGCATGTGGGAATTTTGTTTACAAGTAAAGCTCTTAGAGACACATTTTTCATTCCTTTCACTGAGAGGATCTTTACAGAGACTCTTCTGCTGGCTCACTCTAATGTCCCTGTTTTCCAAATGATAGCAGGGATACACATATGCTACTATGTGTCCAAGGAGTTGAACAATGGGCATTGGCCTTATCTGTTAGAATAGTGAGATATCAAAGTTCTTTCAAGTTATCGAGGGGCCACTTTGCAAGTTAGAATTTCAATGAACAGCATAGTGCTATGCTAAATTTTCCAAACAGCCATTCCTTATACATAAGATGAGTAAATGCTACCAGTAAAGATCTGTACTCAAAAGATAGAGTAGCTTCATGCCCAAGGAATTACCTACATTATGCATTGTATTGAGTTGTGTAAGTGTAAACCCTTAAAAATAATGCCATTATTTCAGGGAAGACATAATTGTACTAAAATTTAAAATTACAGTATTTTCTAACATGTTCCTGATGCCCTCTTATGACAGAGTTACAAATTAAGAGAATGAATCTCTTTTGATACCCTCATTCACCTGAGTTTCTTAGGCATAAGGGCCTAAGAAGCCCTTAGGATGACCAACAAGCATAATGGCTAGCCATTGGATGGTTATTATGACTGGTAAGTTTGTGTTTTCTACTTAACTATAAAACCAACAGAAATATAAAGAAAATCATTGGCCAGTGTACATTGGAGGCCAGTGCCCTATCCATTAGAGAAACAGGACAGTATAGTTGGTAGGCAACAGCATACTCAGATCTTGGTGTAAAGCAATATCTAACCAACTTCCCTGTTATGTTTAGGAAAGAGATACAGCCTGAGAACCATTTGATCCCCCCATAAACATACAGTATTGAATCTCCGGTGCCACCTCCACTGTTGTTACCTCTTCTGGAGCATGGGTGCCAAATCCCAGTACAGGAATGACATGACCATCATTCAGTTTCACACACTGCTGTTTGGAACTCATTGTTGCTACACCTCTGATTAAACAGATTCTGTTTCTTGTTTAACACCCACAGGGCACTAAATATGAACAGTCATAGTTCCACCCACGTGGCTTCTCAGTAGCCAATGGAGTGTAGAAGGATTGAGCAGTGAAACATTATCCCATATCTGAGAGAAGTGGAACCAGTTCAGAGGTCTTATGTAATAGGGAATTGTTAAACAGCTTACTAAATGGTAACACAGAAATTATTAGTTTTTAATACATTTTCACCTTAGAATTTTTCATATATTATTTCAGATTGCTACAATTGATTGAATACTTATTGATCTATTTGGCTAAAATATTTCAAATACACATTTTCTTATTGTTTTCAATTTTTAAAATTACATTGAAATTCCTTCTCAAGCAAATGTTATTTGAAATAATGAATTATCTTAATCTGCTTCTCTTTTTCCTCACTTCACATTTTCTAAGATAGCTTAAAGAAGAAGAAATCTTGAACTTATCATCTAACTATATGCTTATTATTTCTATGTGAAGATGAGAGAAGTGCCCTGATTACTTTCAGCAAATTCAGCTTTTGCTCTCTTCTTTATTTCAGACACATAACGTACCTTTCATTCCTCTGCTGAGACTATCAGAAAGTAATATAGGGTAGACTCCATCTTTGTATTTTTACATTTAAAAAGAGTATGGATATTTGATGTGAACTTGAAACTTAAGTTAAATGAATGAAGTAAAAATATTAATATATGAGGAATTGTCATGCTATTAAACATTGATTTCAAGGAGTTTATATTAATCCTTAAATAATTGTCAAAACTTCTAAAACTTAATTCTACAGAGTTTTTCTAAGTTTAAAATATTGACATCCTTCTATTCTGTTTTTTATGAGCAATCTTATACTAAGAGCAAGCAACTCAGCTCTGAAAACTGAAAATGCTCTCTTTATGTAGTGTACATAAATTTTCATACATTATTGAATGTGGGTAATATATATATATATATATATATATATATATTTATAATTTATGGGCCTTTTATTATATTTAACCTGTTATATATGGAACATTTAAACCCTAATCATTCTTGGTAAATATTTATAGAGCAATGTCCTGTGTCATGGATGAGAGCCAAGTTCTTGAGAGGTCAGTCTGGACATCAGTCACTGTTTCTGGGTCCACAGAACACTTGAAATATATTTTTAGGTGGTGCTGTTTATTTGGGTTTTATTTTAAAAATTATTTTAATTTGTGCCTTTAATAAAAAATGAAAAAAAATGATAGAATTTCAAAACAACATAACAGGTGATTAACAATAGTTAATATAATGCATATTGTCTTTATAAAGTAGTTGCTCAGATTACAAGATATAGTTATGAAAAAACAATCAAGCCATAAAGCACAAACCATTGTTTTTGATGAACTAACAGAGATTAGTAGTATAATTTTATTATGTGTGTGTATCTATAAGTAAAATGTGTGTATTAAAACTTTTCTCATATTTGTTTTCTCCTTTTCCTCATCCCAGTTGGTTTTTTTCCTTTTGAGCCGTTTCTTCCCCTTTCATTCTCACAATATCTAGTGTACATTTTGAGATTCTATTTATTCTTTCAGATTTTTACACTGGGGAGACGACATGATATTTACATGTGCGAGTCTGATTTATTTCACTTATGAGTAAAGTCTCAAGTTATCTATTCCTCAATAAAACTTGTGGGTTTCTCCTACTTTATAGCTGAGTAGTACTCCTGGTGTATAAACAATAAGATTTATTTGTGGAAAGTTTTGTTTCCAGTTTTTTCATCTGTTCTGTTTTTCCTTTCTTCTTTCTTCCTTTTGTTTCCCCTACCATTTCCCTCCTGTGCCTTCAATTCTTTTTGCACTCAGTATTTTAAAAACTTTGTTTCCAGTTTTTCCTTCTGTTCTTTGTCTTTTCTTTTCCCTTCTTTCCTTTCCCCCTTAACCTCCACCTAGTTCTCTTTCTCAGTTGAACAGTTTCTTCCTGTTTCACAATATCTGCTATAAATATTGATTCCTGTTTACACTTTTGGTTTCTCAGCCCTAAAGATACCAGGAAATATTGGAACATGTGTGTCTGATTTATTCCACTTATGACTCTTATGCCAAGGTGTACACATCTACTAAGAAATGTCTCAAATATATCCTTCTTTATAGCTGAGCAGCACTCCCTTGCATAAAAGGAAGAAATCTTACATCTTCATTATCTATTCATCAGTTGATGGGCCTTTGGGGTATTTCCAAGATTTAGCCATTACCAAATGCACTACTGTAAAGATGAATGTACCTATGTATGTATAAAGATGTGTATACCTGTGGTATGATGCTTTTAATTCTTTGGGAAGATAGTAAGAAGGAGACTAGCTGGGTCAAATGGGACCTCGAGTTATAGTTTTTGAGAGAATTTCATACTAATTTTCACAATAGTTGCACCAATTCATACTTTCAATATCAATGAAGAAAAATTCTTTTTTCATGGAATCCTAACAGTACATTTTATTTCTGATTTCTTGGCAATAGCCATTTTTTTCTGGAATGGAATAAAATCTCAGAATTGTTTTAATTTTCATCTCTTGAATGCAAAATGTTGTTGAACTCTTTTGATATATTTATTTGGATTTCTGTTTCTTCATGTGTTAAGTCTGTACTCATCTCAATATCTATTTTTGGATTGGGTCTTTTAATGTGGGGTTTTTGCTGTTATAAAAGTTTTTAATAGGTGCACACCCTCTTGTTGATTCTTTATATTTCCTGTGCAGTTGGCATTTCATTCATAACCTTTTTGCCTAAAACAGTGTCTTCTTTTTTTATTTAAAGAAAAAAATTTGAAACAGAAAAAGGGTAGAAATAATACAGAATTTTAAAGACAAAAGAAAACAAAACAAAACAAAAAAATAGTAACCAGTAAGAAATCACTAGTTCATAATTAAATATTTCCCTCTTAGAAGTAGTTGTTTAAGTTACAAAAGTAAAGCCTACAAAGTAGACATCCAAACAGTGAGACTGCAATCAGTTTTGTTCTTCCATCCAACAGAAACTTAGCAACATGGTTATCAATCCCACACACTCAAATATACATGTGGTTATATCCTTTAGAATACTTCCTTTTCCTCTTTTTTTCTTTACAATAATTATAATCCATTCTCATAAACTACTTAGAAATTCTACACATGTATAAGCCTCTACTCATATACCTAGCCTTTCTGTATTAGAGGGAGAAACAAATCAAAACAAGTCAATAATACAAATTCCTAGAGAAATACCAAATGAAAACGACATATAAAACCACAATACTAGGTGATCTACCATAGTTAC
>PVLA01009121.1:0-79413 GCA_004027455.1 Hydrochoerus hydrochaeris
TGTTTTGGTTGTAGCTGGCTGGAGTTCTATATGCCTCATTTATCTGAACTTCACTTCCGTTACCTATGTTTGGGAAGTTTTCCTTAATTATTTCTGTGAATAGACTTTTTATTTCATTTGTATTTATGGCTGCATCTTCATTCACATATTTTATTCTTAGGTTATAAATCCTCTTGTCATCTTCTAGCCTTTGTATCATCGCTTCTTGGTTCCTTGTTATTTTTAAGAGATCCTTCCTTTCATGATCATATTTTTGCAAATCTATCTTCAAGTTTTGAAAGTTTGTCTTTAGTTTCTGTTAAAAGGTTTTGCCAGCTTTCAATGGAGTTTTTAATTTCCTGATATTCTCTTTGGATCTGTTTCATATATTCTAGGTTTTGTTTATATTCTTCATCAAAGATTTCTCTCCTTTCTCTGGGTTCCTCTATTCTTTCATTTGTGCCTACTTGAGGATTACCCAGGACTTCTTTTATTAATCTTCTTATATCTTGCTTCACCTGAGTTAGAATTTCAGATTTAAATTCAACAATGAGGTCATGGATGTATTTCTTTATTTCCGATGAGGCTGTCTCTGACATTACAGGTTTGCTGCTCTCAACCTCCTCTGCATTTGCCTCTGTTGAACTCACTTTCCCTGTTTCCACAGTTGGGGACCTTTTGCTCTTTCTCTGTCTTGTCATGTTTTCGGCCCCCTTCAGATGGGTGGGTGGTGGAGGTCTCTGGGCCTTTTGTTTTGCTTACAGTTTTTCTGCAGCACACTTGCTAGGGAAGTACCGCCACTCAGTCTGCAGCAGATCTGCGAGTTGCACACTGAGAGCTGGCTCCTCCCCCTATGCCAGTCAACCAGTTTATGCTTCAACAAGTTTGTGTGTTCCCTGGGGATGCCACTGGCCCAGGAAAGCCTTGTCCCTGGCTATTGGGTTTCAACCAGGGGTGTGGCCTAGCCCGAGCAGATCCCACCAATCTGCTTTGGACTAGGAGTCATCAGCAGACGCTGCCTAGGGCCCCGATTCAAGCTGGCCCTGCCCAACTCCAAAATGTCGCCCAGCCAGTCCTCCCGGTTTGGGGAATCCAGTTCCCGTTACTCACCAAAGTTCGCACAGCTCGACTGGCTGTTTCCACTCCCCATCTCAGTGCCTCCTCCAGCCAAGGGTCTGGAGCTCACCAATCCCTGCTCTCAGCAGGGCCGTGATCTCAGCTCGATCCTGAGTCACCTGACTTTAAGACGTGCCAGTACAGCGATCGGGGCTAGCCCAGCTCCAGCCCTCTGTCCGTGCTTCTTTTTCTTCTTTCTTTTTTCTTTTTCTTTTTCCTCAGTTTCTTCCTGGGTCATGAGAATTCCTCTCCTCTTGTCTGGCTTTCTCCATGTTGCCGATTCCAGCATCTGAGTTGTTTTTATTTATTTTTTCCTCAGAGAAGCTCTCTTATGTGCTGCCACTCAGTCGGCCATCTTGCAATCACTAATTCTTGTCTATATACATTAAAAATATTTTCTGAGGAATATTCAATTGACATCTGCCCCTACTGTGGGAGACAACAGTGTTGGATTTATTAAACTAATTTTGACATTTAAGATGGGTTTGTATATTATTCCAGCCTATGAAGTTCCTCTGAACTGGTTTAGACCTTCTCTACTTTTCTCATTAATTAGTGAATTTAAAAAAGTAACACATGTTCATTTTGTGTTTGTATGAATGTCACTATTTTACATTTTTTTCTTCAAAAAATATCTTTAAATAGTTATTGAGGACTTCTAACAAGATTATTTAAGAAGAAAAAGCTAAAAAAATTTCTCTCATGGAAGACTAAGGTTTTTTCAGTTGTGTTAACTTTTTTTTACTTTAAATGCTTTGTTGTCATTTTGATTAAGTAATCAAGTACTAAATCTCAGGCACCCATATAGGGTTTTATCTTAACCATGTGCCCACATCTTCTCTGACAAATTTTTCCTTCAAAAACCAAATTCTAAATACATGTATACATATAAGTAAATACATACATGTTTACTTATTTATAATGAAACTTTTAGTGAGTCTTGTCAGGTCTCTGAAAAATTATGATTAGTTCTTGTGAAATATTGGTAGAAATGCAGTTTGTTTCATGAGTTACCAAATCAAAAGACATGCTTACATTTCCCAAGTTTCAATTTGAGTACATAGAAATGTTAATATTAATATTTCAAAAACTGTATTTTGATGAGAAACCCTTAGAGATTAGTCAATGCCCTCAGTGTTAATATTATATTCCTATTGATCAGAATCCCAGGAGCTGTTTGCCTGGCAATGTTAGGCAACAATAGTAAAGTGCTATCAATCAATTTTGGTTATTGTTTAAAACACTTGGTTAATATAAACTTCTTTAACTGGAACCAAGTGTCATCTGACAAATAGTTTTAAATTGGAGATTCCCATAGAAATATATAACATATAGATATCTAGAGACTACTCCAGAGTAACTGGATTTCTTTACTTGATATTCTTGTTATGTTACAAGACAGCATTGTATGTTTTAAGGTTTTGTTTTTCTCTAAAAATTTTATACATGTATTTATAAATTAGATATAACATTTGAAAATAGATGTAGCCATTATCCTTAGAGTTATTTTGCTTAAAATATTGTTTTGGGAGAGATTTCATTATCCTCCCAGAGAAACAACCCAATTGCCTTGTTAACTTCTTTATTCTGAACTTTCATAAGATCTTTTGCTTTTTTAAGATTTTTCAGTAACCACACTCATTTCACATCTCTGTCAGCTGTAAGTAAAGTAGCTTTTGTTTTACTGATTCTCATTCAAGTGACCAGAGCTTGTGACTGCAATTAACCAGGCCTAGGTACTTCTAACTATTGATTTTTCTAAGAATGAGCTCTGGGGGGCCCAGGGCAGTGGGTCGGGCAGGGATTTCTAAACTTTCCAGCTAAGAGACAAACAACTTCCTGAGTCTGCTAAGCCATGATCCAGATGAACATAATTTAATGACACAGGGCTAAAGAAACTGCGGAAGAAATTTTTTATTATGGATATTTGTTTGAAGTACTGTTAACATTTTCCCCGTGCTCTCTTGGTGAAAAAGCAAGCCCTTGTCTTTTAAGTTATCTGTAACACTAAGCAATATAATAGACACTGCTGTTGAAAACAAAAACAAGGTATTTGAAAAAGATATCTGATTTTCACTAACCTTTTCCTTCTTCCCCTCACCTCCCATCCCAAATCAGAAACTCTTAAGACTCTTTATTGTATATTCATAGCAAACATAATTACCTTTATTTGCACGATCTCAGTAACAATCCTGTTCTTCTTTTGTACCAGGATATTATTTTTTAAAAATCAGTTGGTCAACTAGGTCTTCCCTGGAATATCATTGAGAATGGTTCTTAATCAGGCATGGAAGCCACTTTTAAGGAAGTAAAAATTGATTTCATTTATTTATAACTTTTCTTACAAAACCAGGGCCTATGAATGTTCATGATGAGAAGCCTAGTTTATAGGAGTCTTGAGGAAAAAAGTTCATCTGTATTTATGGGTATGCTAGGTGAAATTTAGTGAAGGCAGTACTTTGTACTCAGTTTCCTAGCTTTGGGATAGTAAATAAGACAAATGCTTAAAAGTTCAAACTGAAGTTCTTGGTAACACAGAAGTAATTTGTGAGTTTTCAGTAGCTATAGATAACTAGATTTAAGCAAACTTTACAAAGTTCATGCTACATCCATGGAAGTGATCAGTTCAAACCTACTGTGACAAGCCTTGCGAGAACTTTTCTTTAGGGTTGTTTATGACTAAGAATAGAAGACTGTACCAAAAAATGTGAGACTTTTAATTGGATCAAAACATTGGCAGTTGTCAACCAAGAGAGGCTACACACTGTTCGTAGCACACCTTTCAGAATTATTCGATTCCATGTCTGAATGCTCTTTATTGTCTTTGAGTAACTTTATAATTCTACAGAGATAACTAGATATAGCTAATTCTATAGAAGTTGACTTGTACAACACTGATATAATGCAAGTAATTCTAGGCATGTAAAAAGAGTTTGTTCACTAGAGAAGGTCAATTGACTTTTCTGTCTATTGTGAAAGAAGCCAGATCTGGATCCATCAAGCTAACATTTAGTGAACATGTTCTATGTATCTGGCACTTATAAGAATTTACTCACATTTCTTAATTCTGAATAGGTCAAAAATAGAGTACTCATATTGAATTCATTATTTTGTGAAAACAAAAGACACAGAGTAATTAAGTTGCTCAGGTTATACAACACATCACAATATTAGGGTACCAATAAGCACATCCCTTACATTCTACCATACTGCTTCTCACAAAGGGAAAAATGAGTTTAAAATTTCTATTTAAATACAATTCTCCTGTTGACATTACATTCAATTTATTCAGCTGGTCTGCATATTAAGATTTTATTTGGATGTGGTGGGAGAAGAGAATAAGGAATCAACAAGAAGCAAGCCCTCCTTGTGAATCGGCGCCATGAGCAGGCCACAGAGGGGAGAGCCAGATGCCAGCCACTTCCACTGCATGGGCTGGGAAACAAGAAGAGCCAACCTCTGTACCCTCCACCCCCACTGTGAGTGACCTGCTGATCCAGAGAAACACAGGCTGTGATGATGGCTATTGAGGTGGAATACAATTTAATGCTTGTAGTGGTTAGTGTTTCTCTGACTTTGCAAGTCTAAAGCTGGTGGTCTGATAATTTATTCAGAAGATAGCAATATGTAGTATAGCATTTATGGGGGATCTCCTTCTGAGGGTGGTGGCCATTGTTGATTCCCTATTGTCTTGTTCTGAAGTCCTGTATCATCTTGTTTTGTTGGGTTGGGTTTTGTTCTGTTCTGTTTTGTTTGATTTTATTGTATCCAATGGCATGGGCAGCTATTTCAAAGATAACAAGAAATACTATGGTAGCCATTTTGGATTTACTATTATATTGTATTGAAGTCCTTTATTGCATTCATTGTTTTGTTTTTATTTGTTCTGTTCTGCTTTGTTTGATTTTTACTATGTCTGAAGGTATCTGTAACTATTTTGAAGACAGCAGCAGGCATTATGGTAACTATGGTTGATTTCCTATTGTTTTGGAGTCCTGTACCACTTATACTGCTTTGTTTTGATTGGCTTTGTTCTGCTTGGTTTTATTCTCTTTAAAATAAAAACTAAAATTAAAAAAAGATTTTATTTGGTTGTAATATCATAAAATCCATAATTTTTCTATTGCTACGACTGAGTGCATAGACAATAACTTATAAAAAATAAAGGTGTATTTGGGTTAGAGTTCATGATCAGGATCCATTTACTGAGGCCCTTCTTTCTAATGGGTTCTCTGAAGTTCCAAAGCAGCACAGGGGATCATACCATGTCTCTCTTTTTCTTCTTACAAAGGCACAGCCTACTCAAGGCATCACAGTTAAAGGGTCATTTATCCGTAATTAACTCCTGAAGTTTTCACCTTCAAACACCATAGTCAATCTTTTAGTATTCCACAATGGGAACTAAATGCCATCATCAGTTTTCGTGTAGACATTATGCTATAGCCCACTTTCCTTCATTCTGACATAATGCTTGAGATGATGAAAGTATAAGGAGAAAAAGTTTATTTTGAGTCACTGTCAGAATTTCCAGTCCATAGTTGCTTGGTGTCTTCTTTACTTCTTAGTTGTTGGGACAAAATACCCGACATGCACAACTTACAGGACTGGAGGTTTATTTTGGCTCATAGTTTTCTAGAGGATTCACTTCGGAATCGGCTGGCTCCGAGGTAGACAGGGCACAGTGGAAGGAAGGAAAAGTGCTCAGATCATAGCCCCCAGGGGGCAGAGAAAAAAGGGAGGAGCTGGGGACAAGACTCTGTCTTTGCAGGTCACACTTCTGTGACCATCTCCAAAAATCTCCAAACAGCAAGTCAACTATAGCACTACTGAGATCCAATCACCTACCACACACATGAGGATTTGTGGCATATTTTACACCTGGCCACTTGCTCTGGGTTTGTGGCAGCACAGTATATCTTGATGAGAGCACAAGCCTAGGAAGCTTGTTCACTTCATGCTGATTGGTAAGGAAGGGACTGGGGTCCCAAGTCCCCTTTCAAAGGCATTTTCCCAGTAACCTCACTTCCTCCTTCTACAAGTTCCTCCTCTTCCCAATAGTGCCACAAGATGGAGACCCAGCCTTTCATCTATGGACCTTCTGGAAACATATCCAAAGCATTCCAAGCCAAATAAGAGAGATGTTATTCCTACTTTACAGGTAAGAAAATGGAGCCTAAATGATCAGGTCCTAAAATCTAAATTTATTATAATGATGTAATGTTTGTTGTATCGTATTTCCTGCAGAGTTAGCCCCTGTCCTGCTCTGCTGTGCCTACATATGCGCTCTAGATTTAATCTCTAGGATCCCCTGATCCCTCTTTCCTCTTGTGATAGGCTCACTGCTCACGGTGCTCAGCATTATCATCTCTCAAAGTCTGGTCTCTGGAGGAGCAGGCGCACTTTCCTCTGAGAGATGCTGGTTAGTGACCTTGGGTGCACTCGGGAAATTCCTGTTTCAGGAAGTTATTGTCATGGTAGGTGGGAGGGTTAAAAATGCAGCCAACCAAGTAAAATTACCACCAGGGTAATCCCAGAGAGGACTACCTTTGTTTCTTTGCCTTGCCATGCAATGGATCAATTGGTTTTAAGTGAATACTAACTTGTTTCTCCTTTGTTAACAATTTTCTTGTACACGCCATTCATCTCATGATCTAGTCTTCTGGTCTTTCAGGCCAATCTTGGCATCACCCTGGAGTGACTTTAGCAGTGTGTCCTTGGCTGCTGTGAGCTTGATTTCAGCTGGTTTTTGTTCACTCAGTGGCAGATCATTAAATAACATTTGTTTCTAACGCACAAGTTCCTCATCCATGTGGCATCTGACATTTTCATTACCGCTTCTCACAAACTGCACAGTGTCTACGGTTGCAATCCTCAGCTATTAGTTTGGTATTTGCTTATGCTGGATCTTCACTCTCTAACACATGGGGACATTGCCAACCCTGTGGGAGTTAGATCATTCAATGTGAAAAATAGTTTGGTTGTTTATTTCTTGTAGCCACTGTGTGTGCTAACACTCACTGAGCCTTATTTCCTCTTTTAGGCAAGGGAACAAGAAAACCTCAGTCACTGTAACTGTGGAGGAGGGAAGGGAGGGGAAGCCATGCTTCCTGCAGAGTTCAGGCCTCTTCTTTCAATGCACCACTGACACGCTCCATCCAGAGTATCTCAAGTCAAACCGCCGCAGCTGGACTCTGGCAGCCATGTTCTTTGTAATTCAACTTGAAATCACCCTAAATTCTCTACCTACACTAGAGAACTACACAATCTCTTTCAGATAAGAATCTT
This sequence comes from Hydrochoerus hydrochaeris, assembly GCA_004027455.1. Lineage (NCBI taxonomy): Eukaryota > Metazoa > Chordata > Mammalia > Rodentia > Hydrochaeridae > Hydrochoerus > Hydrochoerus hydrochaeris. The sequence goes on from PVLA01009121.1 coordinate 7,381, forward strand.
TTGTGTCTTTCATTATATTCCCATCAATGATTTTAGAATAATAAAGTGGTTAGCAGGTTTCTACAGTAAAAGCACTTTCCATATACAGTCTTACTTAATTTTTACTACAGCATTTTCACAGGGGAAAGAGTGACTGGAATTAATATTTACTCAGTGCCTAGTATATGCCAGGCATTTAGATATACCTTATTTAATCTTCTTAGGAACTTTCTAGAAGCTTATGCTCATTTTCTGGATAAAACACCTACAGACTGGAGAAATTAGGCGAGTTGCTGAAGACCACTATTGAACAGTGGCACTGAGATTCAAACCTACAAGTCTGGCTTGACGTCATACAGTTCCAGCAGCTGAGAGACTGAGGCAGGAGGACTGCAAGCATGGGAATGGCCTGAACTATGTAATGACACCTTGTCTCAAACAAGCAAAAAGTTTTAAACTTAGGTTCAAACTCTTTCTATCATGTTCTCTATATAAACAACAAGGGACCAGAGAAGAGAGGAAAATAATATTTCTGTAGTGCCTGTATTAGTTTCCCAGAGCTCCTATAGCGATGTATTATAAGCTGGGAAACAGGACATTTTCTCATATTTCTTCAGATGGCACATCTGAAATCGAGGTCTTAGCAGGGCCAGGCTCTGTCTTGAAACTTACAGAAGCTTTCTTCCTTGCCTTTTCTAGCTTCTAGTGATTTGCTGTGAATCTCTGACATTCCTTAATTAGCAACCCCAAACTCCCATTTTTGCCATTTGTGAATTTTCCCTGTGTGGCTCTGTCTTTACAAGGCAGGATTCCTATGTAAAGACCTCAGTTATATTGGCACCAGGACCTACCCTGCTCCAGCAGGAGCTCGCTGCAGTTTAACAAATTATGTCTGTAACCATAGCATGTTGAGGTATTGGGAATTAGAACATCAATGTTTCATTTGGGAAGTGGTATACACAATTCAATATATAAATGTCATCTTGTGCCTCATGGTTGGGTAAAGCACAGGACAGTGCCTTGTTGGAAACAGTTATTCTTTTTACACCCTCCCCCCCCAATTTTTTTTTACACTCTCAGGTTTGGCACATTTTCCCTTCAATTTATTTTAGAGTAATAAACACAATGTAGTCTCATGTGTAAAAATGCTTTTCCACAAAAGTTCTAGTAGAAATTATCTTTATATTCTAATATAAACTTTGTAACTGAGAAAATGGTTGGATTATATTCTCTTTGTGAAAAATCACATGGACAGCAAGGATGCAATTACATTTGAGTTCTTAGACGTTGATTTTTAAATCTTTGCACTACCTTGTCTTACTTTTTTCTATTTACTTTTATCCCTTTTTTCTTTTGAGAATACACTTGGACCTTTGACTGATAAGGCTCAAAGTCACAATCAGTAAATTGCATCTACTATTTTTTTTACTTTATTCTCTGCAACAACTTCTTTGACTCAGTTTAGCATTTTATAAATTTGTGTAAATGAGAAAGCGCACTGGAGACTCATCTGGAGTTGTGCTATCACATATCTCTATGATTGTCTATGGACGTCTTAATGGGATTTTGTGTGATACAAAACTATTTTTGTTTTACAAATTTCACTATTTTGTTTTACAAATTTCATTACTTTTTCTGAGTAATAGACAGTTCAATAATTGTTGCTTTTTGAAAAATTCTGTTTTTCTTCCCACACATTTTGTAAACTAACCCATGTGACGTGATGCTATGTTGAATTTGAAATTCCAGCTCACTAGTCAAGGATTTTGTCTAATACACTTACTTTGTTTGTCACTCTCAATAAATATTTAATAATCACATGCAACTGTAAATTGTATACTCCAGTGTCTCTACAGAATCGGTTAGAATATGCTGAAGTCCATTAAGAGTGTGACAGAAAATCCAAACTCTGACTAGAACAATTTCAAAGTGGTACAGGCAATCTTTAGCTTTTTTTAGATTGATACTTTAAAATAGTTAACTATCAGTTTCTTTGTACTGCTTATCCTGCATCTATCTTCCAATCTATATAGCATCAGAATCATTGGAAAGAGATAGAATATTTTAAACTTTATATCAGACCAGTTTTTTAAATAAGCATACATTTTTTTATTTTAAAAAGCAAAACAGAAAAAAAGATTGAAAAGATACAGAATTTTTTTTAAAAAAGTAGGAAATTAACACTAGTTAATATGTTGCATATTGTTACCTTAGCAACTTGAGACCATACTCATAAATGAAATAAAGCAAACACACATATGTAAATGTTATATTGTCTCCCTAGTGTAAAAACAAATAACTGAAAGAGTAATAAGATCCAAAATGTACAATAGATATTGTGATAATGAAAGGGAAAGAAAGTGCTCAAAAGGAAAGAACAACTGGGACAGGGAAAGAAGAAAAGGAAGAAGGGAAAAGATTGTATGTATACAGGTGTACATCAGAGCAGTTTCACGACTGTTCTCTCCCCTGCCTTTGAACAAACCTCCTAATAGAGATGACGAAGTATCATGCTGCACTGAAATATTCTTTCTAGCTAGGGTGATTGTAGATGAAGAGAACTCCATTTAAAAAATACGTTTAGGGAGTTTAAAGCAAGGCTGCAATTTTGCCAGGATGAAGTCAGTAGAATGACATAAATATTTTTAGTAGTAAAACTGTTAGCAAATTTTACCTTCAGAACATCTGAGGAAGCAACCTTTTCTTTTTTCATTATTGTCACTTGATTGCTATTTGTACGTGTAACACTGAATCATAACCATAAAACGTTAAGCTTCAGTGTTTCTCTAATGTATCCCAAAGGTCTTACACATGGCAGATGAAATACGAGGTGCTAGTTAAAAGCATGGGCTCTGGAACCACACCTGCTCATCACAAATCTGTGACATTGGGCCTTGGTTTCCCCTTTTGAAGATTAGAGAGAATGTGTGAGGTTCTCAAACAGTATCTATATGCATTTGTAGACTGCATACACAGACTATTACTATTTCCGGCTGAGTCTAACCTATATTTAGCAGTATGATCTAGGACAAATTCTTTAAGTTTTGACATAAAATGCAAATTGTGAAACCTAACGCACTACTTAAAAGGATTAAACTAGATAAATTACATAGAAATCCAGTACATATAGAGCTTATTGCTGTTCACTAAGTCAGGTCATCCATGTACTCACAATGTACTATTCAAGGCATTCTGGTGACCAAAACAATTGATGTTTTCCAAGCCTTCTAAAACCTATCTTTCCCTGGAAGCTGTTTAGATATCAGGAGAATCTAGACGATGACCTGTTATGATTGCAGAGGCAATACTGAAGTTTATATAATGTTGACGTATCTACAGGTATTTTCATTGTAATTGAAGCCATAATCATTGAGTCACTGTTCATCAAATCACACAATGTCATATTATTCTGGGTAAAAAAAAAATAAATCAAATAGGATAAGATGTTACTTGTTGCCTTCTGGGACACATTGCCAAACTCAGGGCTCGGTGAGACCAGTTGCTGAGAGTGAAGCAACAATCTGGTCCTATAAATTCTAACCGTGACTATACCTGGAACTCTAGAGCTTGCAACTTAAAGGTAATGTCACATATCATCGAATTTTATATTGTGGGTGGGAAGATAATAAAGTGATTTCAAAGTACAGCCTAAAGACTTACTTAAAAGAAAGGGTCAAAAATTTGTGCCAATTTTCTTTGAAGTTCACGCAAACTACTTATATCCTTATGGACAATTTAGGACATTGTGAGACTTACTGGAGTGAGGCGATAATATCAAGCTTAGACGGTGGTATTCCTTACCGTTGTTCTTTGGAGTGATTTTAGAAGTTTCCGTCACCTTGTTCTGTATTTCCAAGCAGTCAGGCTCATGTAGGTTTTGGTTTCCTGGTTCATTATGTGATCATCTTTGCATATGGTGCTGTTATCTTCCAGCTCATATTTTCATCAACCAGTACTTGCTTGTTGCTCATTTAATGATGCAGAAATTTCAGTTCATGGATGGGAGTTTCCGATGTTAAAGCATCATTGTGAATTTACCTCAGGAAAAATGAGTTTAAAACTGTGTGTTTGCAGTCTGAGCAAAATAGGTCTCTGTGCTGAGGAAGAATTCTTGACCTCCTCAGTTCCTATCGCTGACCAAAACGTCACTCAGTGAAGAGTGCTTCAGGTGAGAACTTCTGGCTCCTCAGTCTACAATGCACTGAACTGAAATAAGGGAGGGCTATATTTTTTGGTTCACTTATGTGCCTTAGGCTTATATAAACCCATTTACAAATGATTCATTGAAGGAGGAAAAATACTTGTTTCCTCAGGTATCCCAGAGCTTCCACCTAATTTTTTACACTTTAAAGGTCAGTTCTCTGTCATTCATGCTTTGAACACCCGCCTGGGCTAGATGCTCTTCTGGCATGATGATGGCAGACTCCAGCACACGAGTGTAGTTATTTCTGCGGGTTGACAACAATCCAGTGCCACATCAAGCTATGGCACTGAATCACTGAGCAGAATTCATCAAGCCCATGAATCTTGAGATAAGCAGCCTAGATGGAGACCTGGAGCCATGTGCCTGCTGCTCATTGTCTTTGAAACAATTACCAAGCAAGCGGTTATTAGCATCCTTCAGAGGGAAGAGCGCCCAGCTTTTCTAGCAGGCTGGCAAGAGAGGCTGACGACTTCTCGGCAGGTGCCTTTTGAGAAACAGGTGAATGTGGCTGCTGTAAACTGGCTTCCTGGCTTGGCTTTCTCTTTCCTTCTAGCTGGGAATCAGTTTCTTTCACCCAGTAGGTGCCATTACTTGCATGTTTTAATGTTTACGGTGGTTCTTTGGGTATGGAAAATAGATTTTACTTCTCCAGTCTCACCTTCCACCCTTTAGACCCATTAGGCAGTTTTCAGTCTGCTAGAGAGGTGCTGATTGGCATCAGCATGGTCATCACCATGGTCGTTGATGGAGTAGCCACTGAGTACGTGGACAGTTCGTCTTTCCAGTCTAATAGCTGCTCCTGTTTCCTGAGGTTTTCCAGATGTTTACAAATGGCTATTTTCAAAAGTAAATTAGTGGTTCAAAACAAAAGAAAACAAAACAAAGCTCCCCTGTCCTGATTTGATGCAAAAGACTTTGGTGGGGATCCGTTCTTGATTCTTTTTCTGTTTTCATAGCACCGCTTCCAGACAAATTGTGTCCTATAATAAGTTTTCATAGTTTTTTTCATGAGACAAAACTATGCTTTTAGCATTTGCAGGCCATTAAATGTTTCTGCAACATACACAATAAAAGGTGTTTATTTGTTTAAAAATTTAAACATTTATATTTTGTTATGTTATGGGCAAGAAAAATAAGTATCATTGGTTGTTTTCTGTATCATCTGAAAGCGAAGGGGAGAAACTGGGGCAAAAGTCCTGAATTCCTTTCTCCAGCCCTGAGTTGCTGGTGGATCTGATATGCGTCACTGATCTCTGCCTTCATTTTCTCCCTCTGGATGGCAAGTGACTGTCCTTTTTCTTGCAAGTTGGCTGCAAATTTCATTAAACCTTGGAAGGTAGCTGGATGGTTGGCTGGAAGTCGCAAGGCAAGTAAGAATTTCAATTTGCTCACCAAATACTGCATTTTAACTGCAGAGTCATGCAACATTGCTCCCTTCCTTTTGCCTCATTCTTTCCCCATCTGAGTTTTAAAAATACAGAAACTTATTGAAAACAGAGAGAAAAATGATTCCTTGTTTATGAAATATACACAACTGCTTCTTATGTCTACCGATATATTTGTTTCTCGAGGGAATGCTTTGGCATCCTCGTGGGAATGTCTAAGGGATGAAGGAGACAAACATAGATACCGTGTTCCTATAAAAAAATCAACAAATGATTTTGGATGGTGGGGGACACACGCAGACTGGGAGCTCTGAGTGTGGGCTTTTCACAGCTCTGCGTGAGCTGGATGCACAAAGAACAGGATCACAGAGCGGCTGATGGTGATACTCTCTTTGTGCACCAGATAAGGACGGTTCATTTCATGAATCATTTACCAGCTCTCTGCTGTGATGTCACAAAGTGACTCCCAAACAGAAATTAAGCACACAGGGATGTGAGAAGACAGATTCGCTTTCTTGTCAGGTGGACAGATCGACTGCTGGTGTTCTGGATCGCGCAGTGTGTGGGATGGAGAAAGAGCTCTTCGCAACAGTGGGGCGATGACTCGGCAGGCGATTGTCAAATGTTCCATGGTGTGGTCGATGCATCTCACAGCCACACTTGGAATAATTTCTCCTTCCACTCTTTGGCAGTAAAAGGCAAACAGGCATTTCCCAAAGTGTGCACAAATGAAAGCTGCTTCTCTGACATCTTTCCGGTTAAATGCATAAGTCTTTTTCATTTTTTTTTTTTTTTTGGTACCCGGGAATCAAACTCATGACCTCACTGTTGCCAATGTGTAAGTCTTGTTTAGCAACTTTTCATCCTTTTGTGTTATGTGGGAGCCTTCATCTGAAGGTCTTTCGGATGGATACTCAGTGAAGGTAGACTTATTCCAGGCTTACAGATCACTGTGTAGGATAAATTTCTTCCAGATGCCAGGTTTCCATGCTACCTTGTCCATTCTCAGTCACTTCCTTTGCTTACTTCTCTAATTTAAAATAACAAACTGTTAAAAAGCAGAACCTTCAGGTTGGAGACATAGCTCAGTGGACATGCCCTTTCTCGGCATGTGCAAAGTCCAAGGCTGGGTTCCCATCACCACAAAAACAAACCATAAAAATGAAACAAAACAAAAAACAAACAAAAAAAGATCATTCCTTGACCCCCCACCCTCATCCTCATCAGTACTGTGAATTGAACCCAAGGTGCACAGAGTTGCATCCCCAGATCTTTTAATATTAACAATTTTTGGAATGGGTTTCACTGAGTTGTTCAGGCTGATCATAAACCTGAGATCTTCTTGCCCCAGCTGCCCAAGTCTTGGAGATTACAGACTTATACCTTAATGTCCATCTCTTTTTCTCCATCTTTGAGTATTTCCTTTCCAGATCTTCTCACCTGCATTGTAACACTCTAAATTGCTCTCTGTCATTCAGGTTTCTTGAGGATATTTATGTTCAGTGGGTGGTATTCATACCTAGAAATTAATTCTGCTGTATCTTAGAAGTTCAGGTTCAAGCATGTAGTTTATATGGGGTGATGTAGCTTTGCGAGGCTGCAGTAGTGTGGCCAGGGGAAGCCAGGTAGCTCTCTATCACAGAGCTGGCTAAGCTGCCATCGTATTTTGATATTTCTGTGTCTCATGGTCTGCCTCCCTCTTTCATTGGGCAGAGTTTTATAGACTTAGAGGAACTGACTGACGCTAATTGAAATGATACTATATAGCATCTAAATCATCATGAACAGTAGAGTGTTATGGTTTACATCTAGAATGTCCCATAACGTTCTCCTGAGTGCAGAAGTGGGACTTCAGGAAGGTGACTAGATCACGGAAGCACAGTATTCATCTGTGGACTTCACTCATGAGTCCACACCTGAATGTGCTAGGAGGAAGTGGGAGCTGGTTGAAGCAGGAGGATTATTAAGGAGATTTCCTGGAGGCTGCATCCTTCTCCCAGCTCATGCCTTTGCTTCCCTCTGCCAGGCCCTTTCATCGCACTGTTTCTGCCTTGGAGCTGGTTGACTTTGGATTGAACCCACTGAACCACTGGCATCATCAAAATAAACTACTCTTTAAGTTGCAGGAGTCAAGTCTTTTGTCCCAGGAATGGACAAGTCATGAATATAGAATCATAATATTTTTTTCATGCCAAAGACGAATATAATTTTCCCGAAGCCCTGAGAAGTACATGTACTCAGAGTTGCTTCATGTGTACAGTAGAGAGAGGGCAGCCTTGAGCAATATTTCACTTGAAGAGTTGGGAATTGTTGGTCTTTTGATCACATCCTAACATAAGCCAAAATATGTACATTCTCGTGGGAGTTGACAAACAAGGTCTACTTCAGGGTCCTGGCCATTCTTCTCTAGCTTTGAAGTTGACAAAACCCTTCTCTTTTTCACAAGTTTTCCCCAAGCAGAATTGTGTTCTTCTTTGTAAAATTATAAACATCTCTAAAATCTGTTTTCATTCTGTTAAATTCAGGTCTTTTGAATTTCTCGAGTTGCAAATTTAGACACAAGCTTGTGCTTTACTGCTAAACAGTCTAATCTCATTCACTTTGTATGAATTGCACTAGTTTACTAATAGTCAGCTCCTAGGTAAGTGACAAATCTTTCCTCAATGTAGCTTATCCATTGGCCACCAACATATAATAAAATACATGCCTATCATAATTTGTTTAGCATTTGTAGAGATTGACAAAGGTGTATCTTTCATCCAGTTTTCTCATGCATAGTACATCTCAAAATGGGAAAATACAAGTATTTAATGCAAGTACATTAGTGAAATTGGAAAGTGTAGAAGCCCAGCTACACTTATATAATTAGTCATAAATCATTGAATATACTTGCATTGTACGGGGATTCTGTACTCTGTATCCTGACAAAGCAGGAATCTACACTGACAAGGTATTCACTGTTCCATGGAATAATCTAGTGTACTTTGGGATGATTCTATACTGTTACAAAATCCTCCCCTCATTTTGGAAGTTATTCATACCCTTTCTGATCCTTTTACTATGAGAAAACTTTTCATGTGTCTCATATTATTCTTTTCCTCTCAGTCACTTCCAGTTTTTCTAGTCTTCTTAAATGCTAATATTTAGAATTTAACCAATACTTGGGTTTGGTCTGGAGGTATCATCTTTTGATTTAATGACTCCAGTGTATTTTAATGTCTACAGCCTTGGCTCCTAACAAGACTGTGATACACTGAAACCCAAAGTACTTTTATGAATCTTGCTGAGAGGGGAGGCTCTCCCTTGATAACATAAAAACTCCCTTTGACTCTAAGTGTAGACCTATCTGTGTCCCCATGTTTTATGGCATTTTCTTGCAGTGTTTGGGCTTCTCATTCCCTTTAGACTCTTTTAAATTCTTATTTTACCACACAATGTATTCACTCAAGAAAACATAATAAAACAATTAGACAAAATCTCAGCTCATCCATATTTCTCCATACAACACTGATAAAATATCATAGTCTGAAAAACAAAATAGAGGATACCATGACACAATTTAGGATTTTATCAATTCATTCATTCATTCAAATATTCATAGAAACCTAGACATTGTGCTAGACTTCAGGGATACTTGGTGAATAAATAAAGAGGGCCTTAGCCATTACAGAGTTGATGTTACCACTAGATTAGAAAATAAAAGTCTGATAGAAAATAAACAAGCAATAAGGTAGGGAGCCACAGGATAAGTAGGAGGTGGTCTAATCTAGAGATGAGATATAAATTCATGATGCTGAAACTAAGCCTATAGTTTGAGGAGGCTGTAACTATTCAAAGAGCTGAAAAAGAGGTTCCCAGACAGAAGGAAACAGCAAATGTAAGCAGGATAGAATGAGCATGGCCTACTCAGGCAGAGAGAGTCACCAGCTCAGCTAAGTCTTGGTGAACACACAGGAGGCTGGGTGAGAGATAGTGAAAAGCATTGTGCATCACAATTTTTGTTTTTGCTTTTATTGGTTTTTTTTTGCAAATTATTTTAAAAATTATGAAAAAAAGGTAAGACAAAAATTCATGACAATATAATAGGAGAATAACAATAGCTGCTATATTACATATTGTTATCTTTAAAGTATTTGCTCAGGGTACAAGAGATGGGCATAAACATTTCTCCCATTGATATTAGTGCCGTCCTTTTTAATGAACTAAGAGACACTAATAGAATAACTGACTTATATTTTTCCCTTTTTTCTATTATCCTTTCCCATTTCACCCTCCTAGTTCCTTTTTCTTTTTTAACAATTTCTTCCCATTTCACAATATCTATTGTAAATTTTATAACTTATTTATTCCTACAGTTTCTCATACCAAGGAGATAATATGTTTACACATGTGAGTCTGATTTATTTCACTTAGGAGGATGGCCTCAAGTTGTATCTATTTACCTATAAAACCTCTAGTTTATCTTTCTTTAGAGCTGAGTAATACTCCATTGCATAAAAATGCCATATCTTTTTTAGCCTTTCCTTGGTTGATGGGCATTTGAGTTGTTTCCATGATTTAACTATTACAAATTTTGCTGCTATAAACATGGGCTACATAAATCACTCTGGCATGATGTTATGAATTCTTTGGGAAAATATCCAGAAGGGGGATAGCTGGGTCAAATGGAATCTCTTATCCTAGCCTTTTGAGAAACCTCCACGTTGATTTCTACAGTAGTTCCACCAGTATGCGCTCCCAACAACAGTGGAGAAGTGTCCTTTTCCCCCTACTATCTCTCCAGCATTTGTTATTGGCTGATTTCTTGATGATAGCAATTCTTTTTAGGATGAGCTAGAATCTCAGTGTTGATTTAATTTGCATATCTCAAATAATCAGTGATGTTGAACACTTTTTTCATATATTGGTTTGCTACTTTTTTAATCTGAGACATGTATATTCATCTCAGATGCCCATTTTTGGATTGGGTCTTTGGATTTGAAGAGTCTGATTTTTACAGTTCTTTATATGTTTTAGATAGAAGTCCTTTGAATGAGGGACAACTGACTAAAACTTTTTCCTACTCTATGTGTTGTCTTTTCACTTTGCTGGTAAGTTTTTTGGTCATGCAAAGACTTTTTAATAAGATGAGATCCCAGTTGCTTATTCTTTGGAGTATTCCCTATACAGTCTGAGTTTTGTTCATGAATTCAAGATTCATACTTCCTTTTTCTTTCAGTAGATTTAGTGTTTCTGTTTTAATATTTAGGTCTTTAGGTCTTTGTTTTATTTTGATATTAGTTTAGTGTATGGTGTTGGACATGGATCTAGTTTTAGTGTTTGGCATGTGGAGAGCTAGTTTTTCCAGCACCATTTATTTTTTTATTTTATTTTATTTTACTTTACTTTATTTGTACCAGGGATCAAACTCATCACCTCACACTTGCTAGGCAGGTGCTTGTGTCAATGAGCTAAATCCCCAGCCCTCCAACACCATTTATTAAAGAGGCTATCTTTCTGCCAGTGAACATATTTGGCCCCTTTTTCAAACTGATTGTGCTAGGAGTTGTTTCTGCATTTTCTAATATGTTCCACTGATCATAAAGTCTATTTTTTTTTTGCCAGTGCCATGCTGATTTTATCACAGTAGCTTTGTAATATAATTTGAAGTCAGGGATGGTGATGCCTCCTACCTTGCTTTTGTTGCTCAAGACTGCATTTGCTATTCTAGGTGTCTTCTGGTTCCAGATGAATTTTAGGAATGTTTTCCCTAGTTTTGTGAGACATGCTAATGGTATTTTGATAGGGATTGTATTAAATCTATATTACAATTTAGGAAGTCTGGGGTTTTTATCTATGTTGGTTCTTCCTATCCATAAGCAAGGGATATTGTTCCATTTTTCTGATACCCTCTTTGATCTCCTTATTTTTTTAGAACACTGTAATTTTCAATATATAGATACCTTACTTATTTTGTTAAATTGATTCCTAAGTATTTCTTTTTTGGATGCCATTATGAAGAATGTGCTTTCACTAATTTCTCTCTCAGTGAGTTTGTTATTTGTGTACAGGAAAGCTATTGAGTTTTTACTATTAACTTTGTATCCAGCTACATGACTGAAGTTGTCTATTAAATCTAGACATCTTTTGGTGGAGTTTTTGGTGGCTGGTATGTATAGTATCATGTCAGCTACAAATAGTGAAAATTTAACTTTTTTCTTTCCTATCCTTATTCTGTTTCTCTCTCTTTTCTAATTGTTCTGGTGAGTGTTTCCAGAACTGTATTGAATAGGAAAAGTGATAGTGGACATGCTTGTCTAATTGCTGATTTTAGAATGAAACTTTTCAGTTTTTGTCCATTTAATATAGTGCTGGCTGTTGATTTGTCATAGGTGGATTTTATGAGATTAAGATAAAGACAAACTATTCTGATTTTCTGTAGGATTTTATTTTTATCATTGATGAGTATTGAACTTTGTCAAAAGCTTTTTCTGCAACTGTTGGGATGATTACATAATTTTTGTCTTTGGCTCTGTTGATGTGGTATATTTCATTTACTGAATTGTGTACATTGAACCATTCCTGCTTCCCTGGGATGAATCTTACTTGGTCATGATGTATAAAATGCTTGATAATTTGCTGCATTTTGTTTGCTAGTGTTTTACTGAGAATTTTTGCATCTATGTTCATTAGGGAGTTAGCATATAGTTCTCATTTTTGGTTGGGTCTTTCTCTGATTTTGGTGTCAAGGTAATACTTGTCTCCAGGAATGGCTTAGGGGGTATTGCTTCCTTTTCAATTGCTTTAAAGAGTTTGAGGAGTGTTGGTATTAAATATTCTCTAAAATTCTGGTAGAATCCAGCAGTGACTGCTTCAGGAGCTGGGCTTTTCTTTGTTGGTAAGTTTTTAATTGCATTTTCAATTTCATTGACTGATATTGAGTTATTCAGAACTTCTGTAACTTTTTGATTCAGCTGTGGTCATTTATTTGTATCTAGAAATCTGGGGGAATACAATTTGAAGTTCAAGTTTGTTATTTTTTTCTAAATTTCCAGTAGCTTTAGTTCCATTCATAATCAATTCATCTAACTGCCATATAATAACCAACCTACATTTCCCCATGTAATTTCCAACGATTCATTAGAAATTGTCTGATACATTGTCAGGATATTGGTTTACACTAGAGATTCATTTCCCAATGTATAATTCCAAACAGATAAGCAAAGTTCCTTTAGGATAAGCTGTTGGTAAAGAGTGTTTCCTTATATGTTGAGTTCTAGATCATTTGTTAATGGATCCAATTAACAGTGTCGTAATGGAATGGATTCAAGTTGAATAGTGACTAACATATGATACCTAAGAAAAATCTTTTCAAAAAGAGAAGTTGGCCTTTTAAGTAGAAATATTATACTTCAATAGATAGAATTGTTAAATTAATGCCTAATGTTTTTAGAAAAATATAAGGAAGTGGATATTCATTCTCTGTGCTTCTGTTGACAACAGCAACCCAAGATATGAAGAGATTAAAAAGACAGAAAAGATGCTGAGCACCTCAGACTAAGGGAAAGTGGAGCAGAGTGATGATATGAACCTGCTGAGGTTGTCTCCTGTCATCTTGGAGCTGGGACCTACTTGGCTATGACACTTAAATTGTCAGTTTGGGTACTATGTAAAAGTGCACACTCTTATCCTCATGCCTTACATGAGTAGAACAAATCTGCAAATCAAATTTTTGATTTAATAGAAAACTAGATGACCTTAAAATGTCACTTGAATGATCTGGCCTCCACTTTCTCATCTATAAAATGAAAAGTTTGGAAAGATAATCTCTGCGGCTCCTTTCAGCTACTTTTCTAATACAATTTCAGAAAAATGTATTCATCAGTATGAAAGTTTGATCCCTCTGATAGCTGAAGAAAAACTATGATTTTTTTTTTCTTCTACCTTTTCTTGGGTAGCTTTTACATAAGGCATTAGAAAAGTGAATTAGTTTGGTTGATAGATTCATTTCCTTCATTGTTCCTGGGTGAAAATAGACATTTGCGTTTGAATGGATTTGGAAACTTGACTGGGCTCTTATACCTACAGATAGGCATAGAAGGAGATGGTGGTCTATTACTTTCTCTGTGCTCATGAAAGTGAAAGAAAGAAAGAAAGAAAGAAAGAAAGAAAGAAAGAAAGAAAGAAAACATAATGCATACATGTACTGAAACATCATAGAGTATCATATGTGTGTACACATGGATACATTATCACCACAAAAAAAAATTCTGGAACTCTTCCTTTATGACTTCATTTCCTTCACGGCAGTAAAGAATGCTGAAAAATGAGAAAAGAATTCTAGTCCCCATACTCAGCCCATGGCATTTCCTATTCCAACAAACACACGCTGTTGAACTTTCTCCTTTTTAGCTAGCTGTGAACACAATGTGTGATTTGTTATTCTCTTTAATTCTCCAAAAAGTAAAAGAGATGCCCTTGGCCAATTTAGTAGGGAACAATCCTCATCTGTTGAGGGAGGGTAGTTACGATGACTCTTGCCTGCACGGGTCCATGTTTGCTGCCAAAATGGAACTTCCCCGGGGCCCTGCTGAAGGAAGGGTGGCCGACATCCTCTTGTGGCTGCAGACTGCAATCCTAATAGAGAACTGAGTCTTTTCTTTCCGATAAGTGAAACTAATTTGTCCTTTGTTCAATGTGAACCAATGCTTCTTCTTTACCATCTCACATTTAATTGTCGTGAAACCTTATCTCGAGTATTCACCATATCTAATTTTCACATTTTCTTCCAGAAATCATTTGTTTCAGGCAGGTGCTTTTGAACATGTTATTATTTTTTTTCCTCCTCTCTCTTTCTAGGAGCAGTTAGTGTTTCATTTATTGGGGGCAGAGATGTTACATTTTTTGCTTCGTGGCAAGTGTGGGAGTGTGGGGCATATTCAAAGTGAGAAGCCAGGGGTTGGAGAATCTAGCTGTGTAGCACTCTCTGGTACTGGTGCTGGAGCCTGTCAAGTTCTGCGGAGTTGTGATGAAGAATACACCCAGCATAAAACAGGATATTGCAAAATGAGCTCCCAGCGAAGTCGGAGCCTGGCAGATTTCCCATGATTTTCTACCATTATAGCCAGTCCAGTGCTCATCAAATAATGCAATGCATTCTGAAAGGAATCACTATAAAAGATATAAAAATAAATGTAGCATAATACTTGCTTTCTTGTGTCTGTATTAGCATAGATGAAAACATGAGATTTGAGATGTCTACTCCTTAGCGAGGAAAAAGATCATCAAATAACATATGAAACTCTGTTGCAAGATTTCAGGTGGGGACAGAAGGACCATCTTGTAAGGGAAGAAATGGGAGCTAGGTCCTCCGGAGATGTTACATGCCTGAGTTGGTGGCATGTTGGTGAGGAAACCAAAATGGCTCTGATCAAGGTGGGATAAGACTTTCTTAGATCATAAAAAATTGAATCCAAGTATTAAGAACATCAGAAGCTAAGACAAGAAACTCCACAGAAAGGGAAGTGGAGTGGGCAGTTTCTCCCTTCGAAAGAATTCACACTTTTCCTGGAGTCTAACGATATATGAATCTCGAACATATCACCCTCAACCACTTCCTTCTTAAATATTTGGCATTTCAAAATACTGCACCTCACCAGCAAAATAAATAAATAAAATTCAGGGTGATTTGAGGGCTGGGCTTCCAGCTATGAAAAGGAGACACTGCAATGTGCTTCTTCCCAGTGGACAGATAGCCACCAGTGGCAGAAGTGGTCTTGTAAATATTTCTTTTTCCTTGGTAATAATGCTAAGGTTTGTTTATGATCAGAGATGTCACAAATATACCGAAGAGCAATAATTCACAACTATCAAAGAACATGCTTTCACTTAAATATTTTAAATCCCATTTCTACATTATGAAGATTTTTCAGCTCATAAATATTTCTTGGGTAAAAGATAGATTCCATTTCACAATGGGAGAGTTAAAAGAAGATAAAGGGAAAAGGGGGCTTCCTTTGATTACTTTTGAATACTTGGAAAATTCTAAGAGCTCAGGTTAGTACTCTGAAAAATACTAAAATTGATCTTAACTAGATACCATTTGGATAAAAGTGAGGCTGAATTTGTGTGAATTTGTTTTTAATCCATAATGAAGGAAAATTTCACATTTAATATAGGCTTACCCTCTTTCACTCTGTTTTTAGCTAATTTTTTAAAAGTCTCATCTTAATTGTTTAGGTAAGAATATAAATACATAACAAAAGTAAAGAATACTGCTTCATTTAAAATATATTCAAAGGGGCTGGGGATACAGCTCAGCAGCAAAATGCCTGCCTGGCAAGTGTAAGCAAGGTCGTGAGTTCAATTCCCAGTACCAAAAAAAAAAAAAAAAAAAAGAATAAAAAAAAAGAGAAAGAAAAAAGATAAAGAAAAAGAAAATATATTCAGGTGTAGATTTTTGCGCAATTAATTAACTTTGTCATATATGTGCCACTATTGTGCTTTTGTAGGTAGTGCTTTTGCTAAGAATATTTGGTACTTGAATGAAGAATGAAATATGGTCCTTAGGAAGCCTGGGTGTACTTTTGGAATTTTAAAGGCTTGTGACTCAGAGTAGCAGGTGGCAGAGAACAGGAAGTAGCCAGATCAGCCGTACCAGAGCCCTGGTGGGCGTAATCCAGAGCTGAACTCCAAAGCAGAACCCCTCGGAGACAATACACTGTCAGGAGATCATCCACGCGGGCAGACTAACTGCTTGAAAGGGAGGATTCTCTCTTACTGTGCAGTTGTTGAGTGAGCAAGCTGCAGATAGCAGATTTATGTCCCTGTGCTACAGGACGCTTCTGCCAGTTTGACCTGAAATACCAAACTCACAGATGCAACCACTGCCTTCTTAAAGCCGAGGCAGCTCTGAGAATCGAAGACCATCTCATAATGACTAGAGAGAAGATGGGAGACAGCTGGAGGAGAGATGTACCAAAGATATAGTGAGAACCTGGGGAAGACAGCCCTGCCCTTATAAAGCTCACACAATGGCTTTGCACAGTTTTTAAACTGGATTTAGTTTGAGGGATCTCATCTGTACAAAATCGGTGTAGTGAACACAATGGATGACCATGCCCTGTGGTTATATATATATATATATATATATATATATATATATGTCTTTTTGAGACAAGGTTTTAGGTTTCTCCATGCAATTCAGGCTGGTTTTGAACTCACTTTGAGCCCAGTCCATGAAGTAATTTAGAAATGTGTATGGAACATCTGGCTCATAGCAGACAATCAGTAATTATTTTTTTTTCCTTCTCTTCTCTGCTGAGCTTGAAACTTAATAGTTCATGTAGAAACTTTTGAAAAACAATAGACAGATGGCCAGCCACAGATTCTTCATATATATATAACCAACACTCTAACACCTTTGTTATCATCTAGCTCTCTTCTTTATTCCCCCACATATTTCCTTTTTGTTATGATTTCATTTCTCCTCCAGCGTTGTCCTTCACATTCTTTTTAACCTAATTCCACCCACACACTGAGTGCAGGTCGGTGTATGGTGTAGAGGAGAGGCGCTCAGATTTGCCCTGCATCCTGCATCTGCCCTGGGGCTGGATCTACCTATATATAAATAGAAGCAAACAGCAAGGATTTCTGGAATGCCAAGGCCTAGGAACAGTCAGGTCCCTTTGCCCTGCGTGGGAGAGTGCACAGTGTGTCCATAGACTGGCCTAGCTGTGCTTTCAAATGCCTGGGCACAGGTGAAGTGACTTCCATCCTGTCCTTTAAATCTGTGCTTCCTCTGAGTCTGAGATTCTGAGAGCTATGTTCAAAGCAAGCTTGGGGGTTACAAGGAGGTGCTTAGGGGCCTGGCAGCTTCGTATGACTTAGTATGTTGGCTTTAAGACCTGTTGACTCAGCTCAAAACCACCTTTCACCATGAACAAGCTGTGACACACCGGCAAGTAATAGGAACTCACCCAGTCTAACCTTTAAAATGGAATGCAAATAATAAGCCATCTCAGATAACAATGCTTAGCTCAATAAATTGCACTGAGCTTCCCTCTTTCTATTGCTTGGTGTTTTCAACAGCTTTCCCACTGAGGCAAAAATACTTAATGCCCACAAATAAAAGGAAGGGAGGTTTAATTTAACTCAAAATTTCAGAGGATTCAGTCCATGGCCAGTTCTTTTCAAGGCAGAAATATCATGGTAGAAGGATGGCACAGAGCAAGGATGCTTAGGTCATGGCATCAGGGAAGCAGAACTGGGGAGGACTGCCAGAGAGGAAGGGTCAAGGGACCAGGCATAGATCCCAAGGCCACGGCTCTATGACATACCCAAACACAACTACAAGGGTGCTACACCAGTCCCCCAAAGCCAGTTGACACTTCCTAGTACTGAAAAAAAAAAGAAGAATGAATGAATGATTAATTAAATTAAGAATCTAACTCTGTCCATGTCCCTTTGTTTTGTTCACAGGGCATCTTATCTGAGAGATCAGCTGTGAACATCCTGTGTTATAGCCACTTGTCTTTGCCTTTCTCCAAAGTTGCTTTGTTCATGGAACTTATTTCCATTTAGTGACTATTTCTTGTCTCCCTGTTATGGACTGATTGTGTGGGTCCCCCCAAGCCTCATATGTTGAAATCTCAATCCTCAGTGAGGCTATGAGGAGGTACAGCATTTGAAACGCTCTGCCATCACAAGATTAGTACCCTTGTGATAGTTAACTGATTATATCAGTTTGAGTAAGAAACGCCCAACTAAACTAGATCAGTATAGTTCTGAGTGTGTCTGCAGGGATTTACTGAAGACAGAAGATTCACCCCAGGGTGGCTTGTAGCCTGACTGGTATAAAGGGTAGAAGAAGAAAGAAGGCTCAGTTCTGTTCTGTTGGAAGAGCTCCAGTCTTCTCTTTCACCTTGAACATTGCCTCCCGGCCTCCAGCACATCCCCTTCTGCTTCCTGACATGGACTCACACAGGGCACTATGCTGAGTTCCAGGCCTTCAGCTGGGTCCTTTGGACCTCTAGCACGTGCTCAGACCTTTTGCACCCTTCCATACCTCATTCCATGAGTGGCCATTGTAAACCAATCCTGTGAGCTCGTATCGACATCTGTATCTCTCTTGTATTAAAGCTTTTCTCTACTGAGTGCTACTGATACGGTCCTTAGGAAGTAAAGCCCACGGAGTGCATTCAGCCCTTCTGCCATGTGAAGGGAGAGCAAAGAGATGTGCCTCTAGGAACCAGGCCCTCTCCAGACACCAGCTCTGCCAGCGGCCTGATCTTCAAATTCCAGTTCCTCTAGGACTGTGAACAACAAGTTCCTGTTGTCATTTTTGATATTATGCTACAGCAGTTCAAATGGACGCATGTAATCTCCCTCTTCCTCCCTAGATGCTAAACTCCATGAAGACAGGGATTTTTATATATTTAGTCTCCTCACCATCTAGTGCATGATCTGGTACAAAGTTGTTCTTGCCAGGATCCATGTCATCCAGAGCATTTAGCCCTTTGATTAAACTGGAGAGCATCTGTAAGTCACCTCTCAGAGACCCTGTGCGTTTCTCCTCATATATCAGGTGTCACAGGGAGTTTTTCTTTGATGCCATTCAGCTGCAACAGATGCTAACTTTGAATTCTAGGACACTGCTCTGTGAGAATCTCCCAGAGGACAAGATGCTAAATCCCTTTTAGGAGGAAAAAAACAAAAACAAAACTAACATCAAGCTCGCTGTATCAAAAACAATACAAGAAGTTTGAATATGCAGTCGTATCAGAGCTGCTGTTTCCGGATGTCTGGTTGCTAGTTGCCAGCATCAGAACCCCAGGGGCTGCCTGCGGAAATACCCAGGGCTCAGGCTGGAGTCTCTGCCTGAGGACTCTTCACAGCCTCATTTCTCCATTAGTCACATGAGGATGTTACATTAGCAATGGTAGCAGTATCTCATGTCACCTGCTGTCTGAAGCATGTACTGAACATCAGAAATGTGGTCCAAAGGACCAGGCACCAAACCAAGAACGCAGCCCTTGCACCAACCATCTACCATACACAGCTTGACTGAACATAAAGGTAGTGGCCGGATCAGAATGAAAATGCCCAGCCTACACCTGAACATGAAGTCAGGCAGGTTTGAACTGTGAGTAAAGAGAGTTAGGTGGGTGGCTAAAGACTGCTAATTCTGTGTAAAGAAAAGTGCAAGACAATAAACCTCTAGCCACATATGTCAGAACAGTCTTGTCAGAAGAGGCTGTGATGGAAGATTAGATATTCTATTTTTGCCAAGTTCAGTTTGATTATGCTTCTATCTTTTGAATGTTGTAAGGATAGATCCACATGTAAAAGTCTCCATCTTGAAAGAAGATTGCATAGGAGTAGGATTAAAATGTATAAATTACACAAAATGCCCAGAATCTATATTTAATTCACATAGGATAATATAACACTGAGTGAAATACTAACTGCCACATAACATGATTGATTTGAGTGATGAAAATATTTATTTCTGTTTTTAATGATCAGATGTATAGGGCTAAGGATATAGCTCAGCAGCAAGCACAAGGTTGTGAGTTCAATCCTTGGTACCAAGAAGCAAAAAAACTAAACGAAAACCCCCCGCACGATTATATGTATAAATACTGCCTTGTTTGAATGAAATATAAGAAAAGAAGGATATTTTCAGTGCCTATCTTGATATTTTAGTTGCTTATCACTTACCAGGAGTTACCTGGTTTGCTGAAGAGCTCAGCCAGACATCACTAGAATGCATAGGTCTGAAGAAGACTTGTAGTCAAAAGTGCATTGTAGCACATTCAACTATTCGATGATGAACTAAGATAAAATGTGATCCTTTAAAGCAGCAAGATGCTTTTCTGAGAATATTTTTCACTAATCTGAGCTATGTGAGTAATTTGTCAAGTAATTTATTCCCCTGAGAAGTGAAGATTGAATTGCTTTACGTTGATACTAAATATATTAAGCCAGAGTAATTTTTTTCACAGTCTTCCCCACTCACCTGTCTCAGCGTTTATGTGCTTGTCATATGTCTCCAGGGCAGAATTTAGGCCAGGCACTTACAATCTTTTTTTATCTCAAATACATAACATATAAACCATTATTTCATCTTTTCATCATCAATTCAAACTCAGCTGTAGACAATAGCAACAGATAAATTCTTTCATCTATCACAGTCTTATGAAAGTCTGACTCCCCTGTCAGGTACTCAGATATCTGAAAATGAACCCTGGTGCTTTGGTCTGACTGAGGTGGTCACCTGCCTGGAGCTTTGGTAGCTGAACAGGAGAATATTGACAATTTTCAGTGGGTTTATTCTGTATTCTGAATCACTTAATCCTAACTGATTAAAAAATTACAACCCCCAAATAAGGACAGATTTATACCTCTCCAGAAGAGGGTAAAGGAAATGTCATGTTTGGAAAGTGGGAGATTTCTATTCAAATAGAATATATAGGTTTTTACTTGAGGTGTATATTACCAGACAAAGTTTATCCAAGATGCTGTTATTTGAGAAAACATCAATAGTCAATCAATATCAAAGAACCAAATCACCAAGGTTAGAAGACAGTGACATATAGAGATTATAGGATGATAGAACCTTGCAGTTCATGATTTGATGGTGCCAGAAAGCTTGAAAAATACCGAAGTCAATCAAAACAAAAGCACGTCTACATGGCAGACTTAGTATATCCATCATGATAGTTCACATGCTGATGGCCGGGAGGTGGGTGGTTCTGGTAGAATCAGATTCAATCACTGTTAGGAAAGCAATGAATTCTGGCTGTGGTGTCTAATGGGAAGACTAAACCATTGTTTGTATGATTATTTGGAAATTGAAGACCAAAAACAAAAGCCATTTTTTTTTTTTTTGGTACCAGGGCTCGAACTTGTGACTTTACTCTTGCCAGACAGATGCTTGTGTCACTGAGCCAAATCCCCTGCTCCTACAGAAGCCATTTTAAAATTTCCTTCTAAATATGGCACATGGGTCTTGTCTCCATAGCATTTCCTATAATGACTCTGTCCCAAACATTAAAAAATGTCCCACCCTCAGACTTGAAAATTGATTAGAACAGCAGTTGTTGCTAGCAAGAGCTCCCTCGCTACCAAGCACCTTGTGTGGAAAATATTAACTTGGGCCATTACACTGTCTCATGAGAGAGAATAACCAGAGCAGCTTCCTTTCACTGGAATTCACTCACTCCTTAATGACTTTGATTCTCAGACATAATTCAATTTATAAGTTATGAAGGCTTTCCCATATACCTCCTCCTTTTCAAGCATGGAAAGATTGACTATTGAGAAGTTTGTAAGACTATGTACGGTATGATAAAAATATAGTGAATATTAAAATTTTGAAAACTATGGTAAAAGACACATTACCATTAAATTCCCTCACAACACTCCCTCTCACTGGAACACACTGAATTGCATGGTTCTGGACTCTTCTGAAGCAGTGCCAGGTGCCCCTTTTGTGAGTATCATTAGTTGCACTGTTGTGGTTGCCTCAGTGTCCTGAATCAATGAACAGCATTTAATTTTGTGGTCATTTTGACTTTGGGAAAATA
The DNA here is from genome assembly GCA_004027455.1 of Hydrochoerus hydrochaeris. Lineage (NCBI taxonomy): Eukaryota > Metazoa > Chordata > Mammalia > Rodentia > Hydrochaeridae > Hydrochoerus > Hydrochoerus hydrochaeris. The sequence goes on from PVLA01009121.1 coordinate 29,517, forward strand.
TCAGAAGTATTACAGTGCCAGATCCAGTGAATCGGGTGGGTGAAGACACACCATAAAGTTTTTATGAGCCTGCCTTTCCGTTGGATGACACTTGACAGCAATGTTCACAGCATTTTTGGATCATACTTTGTAAAGACACTCTTGAAAGAAGACACCCAGAGCTGCTTAAAAAGCGGCAAGGATGAGGGGATACAATGTGTTCCAAGTTAGGAGGAGGAGTTTGAGGGGGACTCATGGCAATGTCTTTTACTGGAACACATTGTTTTAAAAGTTAAACCTTCACCAAAGCTTTCAATCACACCTCGTAAGATGTGAGAGTACATGTTTATAGAGTACTGTTAGATGTGATTATGACAAGGTCTCTTGGCCAACTGGCTGGCCAAGAACATCGAGCCTGGCTCTCTCACTGTTGTTATAGGGCTTAGCACCTGGGACTGGGAGTGAAGCATGTGCCTTCAGATGTGAAAGCACTGAATAGTAGAATATAAGGAGGGCTCTAAATCAGTGGCAATCAACCCAGGGCATCCATGTTATTTGTTTTTCTTTTAAGGCAAAAGATATTAATGTTATTAGTTGTTCCTTTCTAAACTAAAACCTCAGCATTCATGTTTCATTGCAGCGTTGGCGCTCTGCGGTAAGTAAGTGAATTTTGAGTTGAGTACCTGTCTCTAAAAAGTTCACCATCACTGACCCACCGTGTCAGAGAGCTGATCAACAGACTGTGTGTATCAGCGGGTCAGCTGTAAAGTAATAACATTTAGGTTTTAGCACCTTACAAATTAGAAACCAGAGAATTATAATGCTGTGTCCTTGGTTTCCACTAAGACCTTCATTTTTAGGATTGTGTGACTTAAATCAGTATGGGAAAAAAATGAAGAAATTCAATCATTTAGCATAAATCCCACTAAATAACTTTTTGAATATCTACCTAATGAATGTAGAATTTTAGCACATCCGCTGTCAGGAAAATCACTCACAGTACAAGCACCAGTACGGGGACAGTATCAGTGGCACAAAAGAATGCTTCCAACTTCCCGAAGCAGAATGTTTATGCTCTGAACTTAATTCCAAATAAAGTGAGAAGTACTTGGATTCCAAGCTGTTTATTTTACCCCTACATTTTGAGGGGAATATTTTAGTACAAATTTTATTTTTCAGTGCTATTAAATAATTTTGGCTTATTTTACAAGTCAACAATTATTACAACATAAATAAAGCAAAAATTTTTTTTGTTTCTCATCATTTTGTGACCTTATGATTCTCTTTTTGCTGTCAGGGAAAATGAGATTCTCTGTTCATCAAATTGTTCAAGTTATGTGTCAGCAAAAGACTATTCTATGATCCATGAAGAAAGATGTCAAAATTCACACTGTTACCTAATTAAGCATTTTCTCCAAACATATTCCCTAAAGCTCTATGGAATGTGAAAATTGTTATTCAGACAATGGAATTACACATGAAATTAACCCCTTAATATATTCATAATAGATAAATAGGTATAATGAAGAATATAATTATAAAAATATTATTTTGGTCTCTAATTAAGCCATGTTCCTAATACTGACATTATTTCTACAAGGTTCAAATGCACCTTGCTAAGGATAGCATGATAATGGCACCTTTATAAAGTACATAAATTGTAGAGACATTTCCATTTTTGCACTATGGATATATTGAAATTTAGAAAGTAAACCATATTGTAAATGTTATAGGCTAGCTAATAATTTCAGAGAACCAACGCTTATGATTTAAAAGAATTGAAAATTGAAGAATATGGTAAAGTACTTTTGGGGTAATATGAATAAAACTTATATTTTTTAACATTATCTGGCTTTGTTTATACTTTATCTAATATCTTATATTTTAATTTTTTTAAAAGCCAGGAGTCCTGTGGGCATGTGTTTTAAGATTCAGTATGGAATTTAGCTTAATAGCATGGAAAATACATATCAGTGTACCTGTACTGTTGCTGTAGTATCTAAACTTTTAAAAAATTGTAATTTCTTGGAGTTAATTATCCTTTACGTGGATAATCACAGTAGTGAAGAAAGCTATTAGGTTTATGTTAGGAAAACAATAGACATTCAAAAGCTTGTGGTGTAGGACCAGACACGTATTAGGAAGACCCTAAGGCTAAGAGAGATACAGAAAGGACAAGAGAGAGGTTTGAACTGCAGATTAATTAACACCCAACTGACTCTATTTATACAAAGGAAATCTTACAGAAATCTTCAGGAACATGTTGGTTATTTTCTAACCTATGAAGATGCTAAAATCTGAAATACTCATGTTATGATTTCTGCTTCCCTGGAAGCTCACAAAAGTAATGTCTGGTATGGTAGAGAAGACAATGGGCAGACTGTAGTAATCTTAAGTCAGAATAGATTCTGTTTTTATGAGCTATTTATTGTTTGTTTTTTGAATCAGGAATCAAACTCAGGACCTTGAGTTTGCCAGGCAGGCACTGTGCCACTAAGCTGTATCCCCAGCCCCTGTAATTCAGTATTTTACTCTATAAGAGACTTCATGAATTCCTGTTTTCCTCTACAACTTTAGTCCTTTAAATATTATGCTGTTTAGTTGCCATTTGTATAGTTCTTAGAAAAATGAATATGTGAAATCACATAATTAAATTAGAATCTGTGATGATGATGTTATTGTGATATAAAATTTTCACTCAGTTTTGGTAGAACAAAATGTCCTAAGCATATGAATCATATTCAAGAATCTCAAGAAACAAGTTCTCTAATTTTTTCTCTTAAAAAATGTTTGAATAAGTACTTTCTGTAGTAAATGATAACTTGGTGTATAATCTCATATTCTTGTTTGTTTCCTCAGGAATAGGATGGCTACTGTTGAATACTTGCAATTTATGAGTAGAATGGTCAGCAGAATGTAAAGTGTTATTGTAGATGCCTCGACACATGGCTGACCTCCTAGGCATCCAGCAGAGATGGATTCAACAGGAGAATAATGAAGACACACAAGTGTGCAACCACCTCTCATGGCCTGGGAGAGTCACATTAAGGTTGGAGCATGGTTATGTAGTTGGTAAAAATTGGTATCTCTATAATCTGCTCACTCCTGTCACCTCTTTTCCTTACTTTATTCAGTATTGGGGTGACTATTTGGTACCTTGCTAAGGTGTAAATACTTTAAAAATATTCTCATTGTACTTGATGTGTCTAGTAGGTGCTTTTCAGTCATGTCTTTCTACAATACAGTGTCAACTCTACTGGCAGGGCAGTGGTTTCCCAAGATGCTCCTACAGTCTATGGTGCCACCTGATTTGTCATTTTGATAGAAGGTGATTTGAAAAGATGTTCTTGAATGTTTTGATAAATGAGAAACTGAGCTCAAATTAGAAATAGATATGATAGATCCTTTCTTTGCTCTTGTGGTGGTTGATTGATTGTGTCAACTTGAGACATCTAGAAGCTTAACTAAGTTGGCTTAGCAATTCTACACCCTAGGCTGTAGAAGACTCACCCTAGGCTTGCTCATCACCTGGATGGTGTAAAAGGGAAGGAGGGAGGATGAACGAGTGCCATTCTTTGGAGGAACTCCAGTCTTCTCTTTTGGCTTGGATGCTGTTTCCTGGCTTCCAGTGTAGTCTCTTCAGCCTTCCAGCCATGGACCCTTCAGCCTCTATCACAGGCCCATCGGCCTGCTGTTGTGGACCTGCATGGGACACTAAGGTGAACTCCAGACCTTGGATTGAAACCTTTGGCCTCCAGGGTGTAAAAACCCACTGCACACTTCCTCATCTGACTCTGTGGCTGACGGTGGTAAGCCAATCTCGTCATTTCTTATACATTTCTATGTATTGTGTTACATCTGTTGTCTCTAGTAAAACCCAGACTAATACAGGTCTCTGAAGTTTATTAAAGAACTGAGAAACATTTCAAAATAAAAAAAATACATCTGAAACAAGTGACCAAACTAATGAAATCAATAGAAATTATACTAGCACCAAGTTTATAAAACTACTCAGAACATAGGAAATGTAATGATTATGAGGAAATCAGGATACCTTTTTAATAAATGTGGCAAATATATTCTTTTTTTTTAGTACCAGGGATTAAATGCACCACCTCACACTTGCCAGGCAAACACTTATGCCACTGAGCTAAAGCCCCAGCCCAGCAAATACATTCCTGAATTAAACCATATGAATGAATGACATGAATATTGAAAGAATACTAAAACTTCTTGATGATGTAATGCTAAATACTTATATGAGATAATAAATTTATATCTTCACATTAAAGTTATGAATGACAAACTTATTAGTTCATATCATCAATGTGCACACCGTAGTGTTTTTGAAAAACACTAAATTATAGAAAGTAATCTGCAGAATCTTAATATAATCTGTGAATGTAAAAGGCTTTTTAAAAATTTTTGACAACTTCCCTAAAATATATACACATCACTAACAATAATTTGAGAAGTTGAAAGTAACTCTTAAAAAGCATCGCTAGTAAAAACACCAAAATTCTATCAACCAATATTGAACCAAAGGAGTAAACTATCATTCATAGTTTTGAATGTCCCATAAACTCAGAAATATCTTCACATTTGGAGAGAATTGGGGAAAAACAAAAATGAGACTAGATGGCATCTGAAAAAAATGTCAGATTCAAAATTCCATGTCTGTAAACAAGTTTTATTAGAGCACTACCATGACATTCACTTATGTGCTACTGTTACTTTTGCACAGTGACAATAGCGTAAACAGCAATGACAGAGGCTGGAAGGCCTGAAAATACTCATTATTGGGCTTTTCATATAAAAATTTGCTAACTGGATTGTGAGGACTGATAGAATTCTCCCTGTGGTAGATAATATTACAAATTCCTTGTTATATAAAGAGGTGATCCAAAAGCTGGGAGCTCAAATATGTGAGAAAAAACACCCTGGAGTGTTGAAACAGCTATTTTTATGAGCACATCTTATTATCTCTTTGGATTTATTTGTCAGCCTTTCAAACCTTGTAGCTCATTTTGATTACTTTTCTCTTTCTAAATTGTCACTTTCATTTCTAATTTTGTATTTGTAATTTTGTATTTGTAATTTTTTTCTTAATTGTCCTCCCGAATTACTTAAACTCTAAGCCTAACTAAACCAGATACACCAGTATACAGCAAACTATATTTTCTGTTTCAGGTATAAGCTTGAGTCTTGTGATCATGCTATGTGTCTCTCCTATTTATACACATCACACATTAGATTGAAATTAGTTTTCAGAAAGCAACTAAGTATCTAGGGTGAAATAAAGCAAAAATTTCTGCTAAATGTTTTACCTTTTCAGAACTTGACCCCCTGCTAAAACTTTCTCAAATATTGTTCCTAAACAGTAGAAACTACTGGTTTGAGTCTTGCAATGGTACATTATTGCTCAGAGGGAAATTTTATGACTAGGTTTAAAATGGAAATGCCAACAGGTTTAATTATGGTACTGCTGTAGAGGGTACAGCACATTAACATTATTGCATGAAAAAATATCAATCTGATCTTTGAATATATTGAGATCCTTTAATATTTTCATTTGCATTTATAAAAACTCACATTTAAATTTTTCATGTAAACCAAAGAAGATTTTACAGAGAAATGCCCTCTCAAGTTCATTTTGAAATTCCTTATTTTAGCAAAGGTGACAAGAGTATGTGAAAATTATGATTTTTAGTACAAATCAAATGGGACTGTCATTCTCTAGCCCTCCAGAGTCTCATATTTGACTCATTTTTCTTGGGGACAAATAGTGTTATAATGGGTCGAACATTTGACCATTTGGCATTTAGGAGAAATGCAGGTATAGATACTTACTAGTGTTATCATAAGGTGGATAGAGCCATTGACTATAATATGTTGGGCAAACATTTTTTTTTCTTTTTCCTTTCTGTGGAAGTTCGGATATGTAGCAGAAATAAACTGTTACATAAGGACACTCTTCTTATACCTTCTAAAATTTTACTTCTGTACTATGGTAGAAGGTATTCTCATCTGAGCTTTAGTTTCCTCCAAGACACCAGATGGTTCAGAATGCCTCAGACTGGTCCATTTCTCTTGGCAAAGAAGGCTTTTTGACCAAACTTTAGCAAGTTGCTAGCAGTTTAAGGTTGTATCTTCAGGAGGACTGCACATCAACCACCCTTAAAATGCTCTCTGGATGAACTAAGCAAGGGCAGTGCATACTCTGCTTTTTTTTTTTTTTTTTTTTACCGGTACCAGGGATTGAAATCACGACTGAGTGCTTGCAAGGCAAGTGCTTATGCCACTGAGCTAAATTCCTAGCCCCAATACTCTGCTTTTTGAGATGTAGTTTTACTTTCTCTTTCCTCTTTCCCTCCCCCCTCCTCCCCACCCTTCCTGTCCCCTCCCCTCCCCTTCCCTTCCCTTCCCTTTCCTCCCCTTCCCTCATAGGAAGGATTGAAAGCAGGGCCTTCACACAGAGCCACACCCCCAGCCCATCTTTTATAAAGTTTCCTTTGAGACCAGATCTTGCTAAAACACTAAGTTGCCTGAGCATGGCTTCAATTTGTGATCCTCCTGCCTCAGCCTCCCAGAGTGCTAGGATTACAGGTATAAGCCATCATGCTCAGTTTGAAATATACAAATTGTCTTCTCAAAAATCTTGGAGTCAACTCTGAAATGTAAAGCCTGGGGGAGATTTTTCCTGTTCCTCAACTTCCAGTCTCTAGGACTCTAAGGGTGGGCACTGCTCCAATTTGTGAGCAGTGGCCTAGATCTTGAAGATAAGACAGCCATGGGCCTCCCTTCTCTCTTTAATTCCTTTTTTCCATCATCATGAGAGCCTAACATTTGGAAAATCTGTTTGTTTGTTTGTTTGTTTGTTTGGATGAAGCTGAGCAGGTTACACTAATTTTCTCTGCAACTGCAGCGTTTGTTACTAAAGGAAATCTGCCATTGCTGCTTTTCTAATAAATGCCCGGCTGTATCTTTGACACTACATTAATTTAAAATGTACCGATAATGATTCCTTTAGCTTTTCCCATGTTTGGAATTTTAGCTAGAAGGGACTTAAACGCATTCTTCCAACTCTCTTTCACAAAAAGGGCATGGAAAATTAAAGAGAGTCCTGGACCAGTAACTGAGGAGCCCAGAAGAGGAGATGCTTTCTGTCCTTTTGCTCGGATTCTTCCTGCTGCTGGGCCCTGGGGTTTGGTACAGAGTTTCATTCTCTACAAAATTGTTTTTTTTTATAGAAGGAAGGATGGGTGTTGCTGAAGTCTAAGGCTGATTCTGTGCCAAAATAAGTTCATTTGTCAAATCCAAGTGCAAACTTTTATGGAGATAGTATGAAATAAACCCTGTCCTTGTGCTAAATGATGAAAACATAACTTGAGATTTCTTGAATTAGGTACTGATTTGCAACAATTTGATCAGTTATAAGATTCATTAAATTAGAGATTTTTTTTGGTTGCTTGTTTGTTTTTTACATTGTGGTCAGGACCAAAGTGAACAATTAGCCCAAAACTATAGTAAATGATAACATGTATTTAAGATGATTTAAGGCATAGTTTTAATTCAGGGCTCAAATATAGTTGCCTAATCTCTGCTACTAATGTGAATTCTTATCCCTTAAGAACAAGACTTAGTTTTGATGTATTTGGCAACACTGGGACAGATCTGAAATTCTTTGATTCTCTCATTTTCAGTATTAATGTAAGTAAGCAAACTAAGTTACTGCAAATGACCCTTGAGGTAGAAGTAAAAGAAATAAGAGATTGAAGTGTCTGCAGTTTTATCCTCACCCTAAATTGTGAAAATAAATAATCGTCTATAAGGCGATATGTGCCATTCCCTGCCTCTGGCTGTGCTTGAAGCAACTCCTTGGTTAGGCGATGCCTATTAGCAGATACTGGAGTGGTCAGGAAGAAAATGCTGTCATCTCAGTGAAAGGTAAGTACCAGCTTTGTTAATGCAGTAGAACTGAGATCAATGATGACACAGTTCAATTACAGCATTCATTGCTGATGTCAGAGAGGGGATAAAATGGATCCTAAAGACTTTTTAGCAGATAAATTTGGAGCAGTTAGAGGTCTGAAAATGTCTCTCTATATGTTCCTAAATTGCTCTTAAATTATCTGAATGTCGAGAACCAACTTCTATTGCATGATAGAAGCTGTTTTAAAATTCTGTTTCTTCTCAATGTGGACTTAATTAAATGAAGGAGGTTTTAAACCCCAAGTCTCAGGTGAGAACTGATTAGATTATGGATTAGTCCAAACTACCAGCATTTTAAAAGGCGAATCAGTCAAGAAACAGTGGAACAAAGGCTGGGGATTTAGCTCAGTGGCATAAGCACCTGCCTGGCAAGCACAAGGTCATGAGTTCAATCCCTGGTACCAAAAAAAAAAAAAAAAAAAAAAAAAAAAAAAAAAAAAAAAAAAAAAAAAAAAAAAAAAAAAAAAAAAAAAAAAAAAAAAAAAAAAAAAAAAAAAAAAAAAAAAAAAAAAAAAAAAAAAAAAAAAAAAAAAAAAAAAAAAAAAAAAAAAAAAAAAAAAAAAACCAGTGGAACAAAAGAATAAAAAACAAACAAATTAAAAAAAAAACACAGGAAAAAAAGCCCAGAAACAAAAATTACATACATGCTTACAGAACTAAATTTTACATTCATCTTTAGATATGGCAAAGAAATACACCAGTTAACTGGGACATACCCAACAATTTAGATAAACACTAGTTAGATTGACTGAGACTACCTCCTAGATATTAGCATTTATTTTGCTTGATGTAAATATACGTGACAGAAATCTAATGGACATAGGCCCATGTAATTCTTTATAAATTTGATGGACCAGAACTGTGCTTTCCTAGACCACAGTCTATAGTTTTGCACAGTTCTTAGCTTGGTAGAGCTGAAGCCAAACTATTTGTCACTATCGTTCTGCTATTCTCACTGTAAAGATTATTGAGCTGGATATTTATGGCTTCATCTCAATCCACCAATGATCTTGAGGGAGAAAATTTCAGTTGGGTGGTTTTGAGTTGTGCACGTGAAGCAAAAGAAGCCGCAGCTAATCGCCATAGATCATCACTATTGTGCACAACTTAGCAAATCTTTCACTTAGCAGGGAGTCAACAAAAGAAAAATGTGTTATTTCTGCTTCTTTCTCTTTTATTGATGGGGCATTTAGTTGTCTCTGTTTCTTACCTTGTTGGCCTTGTTGTAAATTTGTCTTCTGTACTTTTTTATTCTTTCAATTTGTGGTAGGTTTAAAAATATCAATATGGAGAGGTCATAAAAAGGAGAATGAACTCAGGTTTCTTCTGTTCATCAATGCTGTATGTTACCTTAGAGTCTATATTTTTTTAGTTGGTATAGAAATTTTATCTTGCACTTAAAAGTTTTTAAATTATATAGATCATTACATTTCAATGGCAGAAGTTATGCAAGCTCTCTCTCTCTCCATATATATATATATATATATATGTATATATATAGTTCTTTTTCTGATACCAGGGATTGAACTTATGACCTCATGCTTGCCAGGCAGACAGTGTGCCAATGAGCTATATTCCTGGCCCATGATGATATATCTTTTATATCTGTTTCAAACATGTTGATACTCTTACTTAATATATATAGTAGTATTATTACATTAATAGTTTGAGTATTTCTAGTAGTAATAGATATTATTCCTTTTTATTTAAAGGAAATTGAGGCTTAGAAAATTCAAATGATTTGCTTATTTTTACACAATTCATTTCTACACTTAGATGACCAACTGGAAGAGATAAAATAGCAATATCTCACATAAATTTCAAACACAAAAATATACTAATGATATGATAAAAATTCCTAGTGCATTGATTGTTACAAAACACTTTCAAGGGCAATGGCTTATTTAATTCTAAGGCATTCTTTCTTCCTATGAACTATTGTTGAAGGGTTTTAGAAAGGTCGTGTGTTGCCTAGCTCGCTGTATGCAGAGCAAACACATGCTTCTAGCCTATTTTAAAACACTTTGTATTTTCACTACTTAAGAAACTCCTAAGGTTAAGATTATAGACAGCCAAAGGATCTCAGTTCTCCCGAAAAGCCTAGCTCACCCTGGCTACGCAATGTAATAAACAAGGTGAAGGTCAACGCCAAGGCACATTACAGCTCCACATGGTGCAACTGAATGGACTAAATATTGTCTTTCTTTCTTAAAATATTTCCCTAAAGTGTAAATCTTTCTTTTTCATTAAAAAAATGATAAAAATGTCTTCTGGACTATCGTTATATTAAGATTACTATGTCAAGGCTATAAATGTCAGGCAACGGCAAAATTAAAGTCTCATCACTTGTCATGTGGTACTTAATCTTTTCTTGGATGTTAAAAGCCACTTTGTAACAGAGGAAAAGCTAGTCCTTTCTGTTAATTGTAGTTCCCATACCTGTATTTATACATGAATATTTCCCTTGTTAGACCAATAATGCTCTAAATATTTTATTGTTGTTTCTTTGATAAGAATTAAGGAGCAGAGCTTTTTGATTTATGTTGATGGGATTATAACCTTATGATATAGGAAATGTGGTGTCAGTTTAATTCACTTAGAAACAGTTCCCAATACTATGCCAGGGCCTACGTTTCTAAAAATGGAAAAGAAATATTTCCTGTTTACAAAGATCTCCCAGCGCAGTAGAGTCAGATGTATTAAGAAGATGAATGTTGGATGAGCAGAGGGGAGCTAAGGGGGACCCTGGTGCCTGATTTGAGGGCACATGGCTCATCAGCTCTTCCTGATAATGTGCTCTCTAGGTGTGTAGCTGGAGCTGTGGGTATTTCCTCTCAGACTGTGAACACTTCTAAAGTGACATGGAGATTTGCAGGAACCACAGAAGAATGGTTCAGTAACATTTTGTTTGCTGAGCTCCCCAAGGTCAGAATTATCATCTTCATCCTGGAAACTGTCCCTCTTCAATCATGCATACACCTTCTTATAAAGAGAGAGTGAAAGGAATGGCAGATTAATTCACTCAACGAGGTAGCGTTGTCCTATAGGGCATTTCAGACCTTTGTGCTACCGGGAAATTCCTGGACTGACCCACAGGAGTCCACGAGCAGAAATGACATTGAATCTCTCCAGGGTTTTAAATTCTTAAATATGGATCCATGTTCTTGGAGAAGTTACTGTTCGAGCCAATGTGCAAGAGGAAAAAATGGCTGGGGTGAGATGCACTAATGTGTGGGGTGTGTCTGTCTGTTTAGCAATAATTCCACTGAAATCACCTTCCTATTGATAGGTTGTGACCTCTGTAGCAACTACAGTATAGATGTAAAACCCATGTAGGGTCTTAGAGCAATGTTCCAAAGAATAAACAAGGCAATGGGTAGAAAAAATGAACAGAGGCTCTCCCGGTGACCTTCCAAGATTAATGGAGAAAGTAAATGAAACAACAAGCAGACAGGGAAGTGCTGCTATTCCCTAGCTTCTTTCTTCTACCTTTCATTTTACAAAGCTCCCTCTCCATCCTGCCGGTACCCTTGACAGATATTCATGTAAGTACAGAACAGCTGCCTGAAAGGATAGAATACCCTCACCTCCCACATTACGCCACCGAAGATACATGTCATCTTCCCAGGGGAAGCTGAATTTGAAGAAAAGCAGAGCCTATGTGCCACCCCCGTGGTTTTCTGTGCAACACAGAGACGTGCTGAAACCTGGAAAAGCATGAGCTAAACAATCTGGCTGAGCACAGTGACCGGAAGGGCGGGCAGCACCAACGTTTAGCTCAGTAACTGAATGCAGCTGAGGGGAGGATGTGAGCTGATGAGGTAAATGATATTTCTTCAGTTGCAGCAGCTGCCTCAGCATCTGCCTATTTCACTAGTTCCAGGTAATACAGCCTTTGAATATACCAGAAACATGCTTTGGCTTTTCTTCTCATTTTCCCTTATCTTAGGTTCCAGTCCAGTAAGAAGTCTCTCCTTTGACAGCGTGGGCTCTGGAGGTTAAATAGAACAATTGAACTCTATCTTCTCCTTCTCAGAATTTCTTGCTATTCTGAGAAACTATACATGGTACTTCCAAGTTGCTCACATGTTATCTGAGGGTAAAGTTGCTGGAGTCGTGAGTTCAGCCTTTACCACTAGTGTCTTCTATTTCTTTACAGCAATATTTTATATTAAAAACTCTATTGCATTTCCCATATTTATGATTCAGTAGGAACTCAGCAGACTATTGAAGAGAGTTGTCTAGAATTCTTTTGAATTAGATATGATCTGAAAATCAGTGTAGGAACATGGATTTATTTCACTGGAACATCTCCACGTGCTACAAGTTCTTTGAGACCCTGTTTTATAAATGTTTGAACCCCCCACAGAGCCTGGCACAATACTTTAAACAGGAAAGATTCTCGATAAATAATTGCTGTTAAAAATACGTGTTTTGGAAGCAATGTTTTCTTTGAAGAATGAGTTCTCTCAGGAAAGCTTGGAAGAGAAAAATACATTACTTATTATTATTTTTTAATCTCTTGTGCCAGCCTCTTTAAAGTAGTTTCATCAGCATCTTTGAGAAATTATTTGTAAGGATTTTCCCACACCTGCTCAGAAACTATCATGTCTGATTTAAGAGTTATAATACTTTATTCTTTCTCCTGCTGAGTAATGCAGTTCATTTTCTCTGTATTTCTTAAAGTAATGCTACCAGGGATTCTTTTTATGTGTGTGAGCTTTATTTTTTTTTCCTTTAACTATTCACAACACACTTTGTGATGCAATAGCAAAGACATCACTTTTTGACATATTGCTTTTGCCTTTCCTGATTTTCTTTTTCCTTTACTCTAATGCAGTTTTCTCAGCTAGAGGAAAGTTCGAGGCCTTCAGGTTAATGCCAGCGCTTTGACTTAGACCATTGACTTAGAGGAGATGAAGGAAAAATTAAAACAGCATTCTTCTCTTCCTTTCTCCCATAGGAGACTGATAATGAACATGCAAGCATCTACACATGTGTGGCACACATACACACACACACACACACATAAAATGGCCTGCCTCATCTTCCTTAATCTAACAGTAATTTGGGATTTCCCATCTGATGGGCACTCAAACAATAATCTCTTTCATATACAGGGTGGTAATTTCACACTTCAATTATTTATAAATGGATCTCAGAGACAGCAACTAGCAGCTGGGCTATAGAAGCTGCTCTGAGTGAGGCGTGGCCAGTAGAACCACATGCCACTTTACACAGTGTTATTAATATTTATGTGACTTGATCAGCTAGTTTAGATGCAGGTCTTCCCTAGGCTGTGTGGAAGGAGCCTTCCCATTTTCACTTGCCTGTAATTATAAGCTGATTCTTTCCTTTGTCAAACTTTGGGGGTAATCGAAGGTCAGGTCCCTGTGTTGAGAAGTGTGCCAAACATATCCAAGCCATAATGCCTCCTCTACTTTTCTTTTAGCTCTTTGGAGTCAATTAAAACTTAGACCTACAAGTAGGAAATCTGGAGGCTCAAACTGTCAATCTTGGATTAAGAATCGGGTTTTAACTTTTGACAGAGAGTCATTGACTATGTAAATGACATTAATAATCTGCCATAGAGAATCAACCAAAGCAGATTAAGATACATTAATGAAGCTACAGATTTCAGAGATAAATACTTGCATACACTTACATGTACATAAATGTATATAGATAGATATGAATGGGGCAGAATGTCAACCCCTCCTCCCCACCAAAGGACACTGCTCTGCCCTCAAGGTCCTGCTTAGTTCCTGAAGAATATCTTTTTTCTCAATCAGAATATCCATATCCATATCTATATCCATATTACTATTTTACTATTGAGAGTAGGAAAATCATAGTAATTTACTATGAAGAGCAGGTTCCTTCTTGTTCCATAATCTATTAATCCAAGAGTACATGGTATTGGCTTCTGAGAGTTCCAAAATTTCTCAAGTCAAATACGAATGTAGGAAAATAGTAGTTCTCATACTGCTTAGATGATGGTAATTCATTTGGAAACAATGATCTGAGCTTGGTTTTGGGTTTTGCACTCTGCACCTGGCAACATGCCTTGCCATTGCTCAGGGAGGGCAACCTGGAACCGCCCTAGAGGGAAGCACAGGCCCACTTTCTCAGGAGGCAAGTGCAGGAGGCAGAGTGCACACACCCCTGTAGGGCTCTTCAGGACGGCAGACATGGTCCCAGCCCCAAGGCATTAATCACTGACCAAGAAAAGATCACAGCAAGAAATAAAGCCATAATCAATGTTGACAAGAGAATGTCCTTTAACTGTGTAAAGTCATAATTCCTTTTCTGAAAAAAAAAAAAACAACTCTCAATATCTTTTCTGGTCTTGGCCAAACAATAATTAATCTTTCTGATTTGGTTTTCTCATTCTAATTTTTGGCTGTGAGATTTGTTGTGTGTGAGTTTGTGTGCAGCTGAAAAATGTAAGTAGATTATTTCCTTCCTAACACAGACCAAGCTCCCAAGTTTTCCATGGTCTAGCACTGCACCAAAGATGGTTACTGTAGAGAAGATAAGTTTGAACACTTACGAGCTAATGACCTGCAGTAATGACAAATTACCTTGTTTGTTGTCTCATTTGTTAGTGACAAATGTCTTTACTGTGAACTGCCAGGGACAGGAGATCTGGGTAAATAATCCATAATTACAGTAGAGGAGATGAAGATTGATGGGTAAAGGGAAGTTCTCTCCTTTGGGATCAAAGAACTTTTCCTTTGATTTTACTGATGAATTAGTTGTTAACAGATAAATAAATATAGACAGTGTACATGCTATGCAATTAAAAATCTTCTCTACCTCAATCTGTCTTCATAGATGAAAGTCTGTCTCGGCTGTAGGAATGAACTCAACAGCTGAAGGGGTGGAGCAAGGAGCCCAGCCGATACCCCAGGAACCCAGAGTGACCCAGGGGTGCTCATTCTACAGACCAGTGGACTAGAAACTAGGCTAATGAGATAATCTACTCAGAGTTTAACAAAAGAAAAACAAACCCAATATCTTTCTCAACACATTGCTCTTTTCCTTTCCCTTCCTCTGATTTCCCAAGGATCTGCTTTCTGCTCAGGCAGGGCTTGATGTAAACAATTCAAGGACGCTGAGTTTGAAAATAGCAACAGATTTTACACACACAAGGAAAAAGGGACTCAAGTCAAACTTGAGCTAATTAGCATGTAGGGAGGTTGCACACTCTGAACAGAGTGAGATATTTGCTTTCCTTTTTATATAGAAGGAGCAAGAGGTAAAAGGTGGGGAGAAGTGATTGAGTGCCTGAGGCTTGAATATATATCTATCTATAAGTATATCTATATCTATCTATATCTATCTGTCTACCACCCTGGGAAATAGAAAAGGTCAGGGAAATATTTGGTTCACATTCTAGAGACTGAGCGAAAACTTGTATCACTGAATTAACTTTTCAATCAACCAAAAAAAGTGTTAGTGAGGACCCATGTTTTCATTTTTTCCTCCTTCCTTTGACATCATTTTTTACTCTTTCAAGTACTAACAGCTTTGGTTAGATTGTGCTTTAGAGAGACTGATGAACAGAGAAAACCAGAAGGCATGGACACCCCCACGCACAGGTATAGCTAGAGTGATAATTCTCATTGCTGCTCTTAATCAGCACCTGAGTTTTACTCAGGAAGTTGAATCAATGACGAATGTAAAGCTAATCTACCTTTGACTAATCCTATATTAACAATGCACAAACCATAATAGTATAGAAGACTAACTAGGTTGGGGATCCTGTCTGACTGAACACAAAGTCAGGTGCATTCAAGCAATGTCAGATGTCAGAGCACAATTGTTAGGCGTGGGGATTGTGGCTAGGATGTGTGATGGAAATGAATGACATTACAGAAGGAGAGGTGTAGCGGTCTGGCAAGCATCTTGGGCTTTGTAATCCTGGCCCAAGATTCTTTTTACAAATCCAGCGGCAAATTGTTGCTCACCTTGAGATGTGCTAGATGTCTCACGCCTTGCCTCGCTTGCTATACTGGATGCACTTGACTGTTTACTCTGCTTCCCTCTTAGGCTAAAGCCTTTTTGCAGCCAGAAGCTGTGTATGAGTTGCTAGGGCTACCACAAATAGATGTGAGAAAATAAACTTGTTGGAGCTCAAGAAGTAAAGTGCATACAGAATTACAGATGGTGAGGTAATTGCTTGTATTTGAGACTTTTGTACCTGGCTTCTTATTAAACATTTGCTGAGATAGAAATCATAATATTGACTATAAAGCATTGCAGGGTAGACTTGCAGAATTGTGCATGACCTCTGCAGAGGTACTTTATTGGCTCCTTGTCCCTGCTGAGAGTCCATTTTCATTTGTATTTCCTGTCCAATTCAATGCTTCCCACTTATCAGGGTCCTACTACTTGTTCACTTACTCTCCAGTATGATGATAATTAGAAAGAAAAAGCATGACTCTACCTAGCATCTCCCTCTTCACACTGCAATGTTTATAATGACAAAGGCCATTGTTTCTAAAAGGCCATTGGGTGACATTATGAGAAATAAGTTTTGGTGATATTTGAGGTACTTATGTGCTAGGTAGAAGAAATAGGTTTATTGGTCTTAGGTGTTGCTGAGAGCAATATCTGGTACCCAGCTTCCCTGGAAGCAGTGAGTGGAGATCCACCCTAGGCATAATGGCAGCAGTGTGGCCTGAATGCTATGTTTATAGCACTCAGGGAAGGTGAGGGAAATTTTCATGGAATTGATGGAGCCATTGTGTTTCAAGGACCTTGGATGTTCAGAGTTTGAAATAGGAGAAGTCGTCTCTCTCCTAGATGTTCTGGACTTTGTGTGTAACACAGGGAATGTGAGCAATCCTGTGATGGCAGGAAGGCAGGCCTAAAGAGGACTAATATGGAACTTGCTGCTATCTCAGAGGGATAATTTCTAAATACATGAAATTTGATTTAAGGAGACAGAGGAAACTAACCTCTTTTCTCCCTCCTCCTTTCCCTCTCCTCTATCCTCTTCCTAGTTCTTCATCATCAGCATCATTGTCATTGTCTTCCAGTAACGTGAGAAAAGTCATGGTTCATAGACAGTGTTTGGTTTTCCTTTGCCACAGTTACTAATAATATTCACGATCATAATAACAGTAGCTGCTATTTATCTAGTTGTTGATGTAATGCACAGTAAAGCAGGTGCTGTGCATGGATCAATTTAATTTTCAGAACAAATTTAAGAAGTGGTTACCATTATTAGTCATTCTTTACATATAGAAAACTGAGGCTGGATAAACTTTTGACATTCCTTCAAGTTTATGGAGTGATTTAGGTAAAGGAGCTTCAGGCGCTTGGATTTCCCAGGCCCTTCTTCCAGTTTTGTGGCAATTTCATGCCATGTTGCTGTCTTGTTGATCGAGGTGTTGAAAACTAAGTGAAAATCCATTCATTAAGAGGCCTGAACCATTATTTTTTGAGCCTTAATTGCTGGACTTGTTTGACTCAAAAATATTTTGACTCTTAATTTGGTGAACACTGTTGCATCAAAGATAGTTAGAAATATTTTAGTAAAGAATGAAAAGAGCTGAAAGATACACAGAAGTCCTTCCACCTCTATCTAAAGTTTCACTTTCCTCCACTTTAGTCTCCCACCGTCCAATCTGTATAAAAAATATTAAATGAAAAACTCTAGAAATTGAAATTAATTTTAAAAAATAACATATTTTTTTTAAGTTATGAAATCTTCTAGAGTCTTGCTCTGTCCTGCCTGGGACACAAATCATCCTTTTGTGCATTGTACCCACCATTTTCTCACTGGGTGTCCTTTCACCTTTTAGAACTGTGGCATCGCTGTACTTATGACCACGGAACCTTGCCTAGTCTCCCATGGCCAGGCCATAATACTATTACAACGCCCACACTTTCACCTAACTTCATCTTGTCATGGGGGTATGATGCTTCACAGTATCACAGAAGGGTGAGTCTTGTACAGTAAAAGTTTTTGAAAGAGATTGTATTTCTATAACTTTTCTTACACTCTATCACTTAGTTGTTTTATTTTATTACCGTTGTTAGTCTCCTACTGTATCTAACTCTTTCTCATAGGTGTGCATATGAAAGAAAACATCATAGTGTAGGTAGAGTTAGGTTATATCCAGTGTGTCAGGCATCCCTGAGGGGACCCGGAACAGATTCCTTTTGGATAAGGTCACAGGTGGAGTGGTGGTCTTAAATGCATAGAGAAAAAATGAACATATTTCATGCTATGTTAAAGTATCTTCATGTACATGTGAATAAATCCCAAGTTATATCATAGGTCTTATTATCCTGTGACCCCTCCCTCTCTTCCATGACAGTGTGAAATTTTTTTCCTATTGCATATTCACTTTTTGGATATTACACAAAGAACTCCTACTGCTCTAGTGGATTAAGCTGGAAAAACTGCCCCTACTCCAAGAAAATAAAAACCAAGTTAAAAATCAACCTTAACCTCTCTGTTTTATTGTCTGTCTGTGCCACTCTCTTTATTTCTTAAGCAAGAAGAACCATCACAAGATTCTAGAAATGTCATTCTGATTCAGAGAGGCAGGGACTAGAAAACATTTCCTCTAAAGGGACAAATAATATCTCAGGCTTTTGGGTCATATAGTCCGTGTTGTAAATATTTAACTCTGTGATCATAGCCCCAGTGCAATAATAGAGAAGAGATAAATGAATGAACGTGGCTGTGTTACAATAAAACTTTATTTGCAAAAAATAAATAGCAGGCCATAATTTGCTGACCAGCGTAGTAGAGTTTCAAATCCAGCATGAGTGTTAGAGGAGGAATTGAGGATTAGGAATTTAATAGCTAAGTAGGGATAGAGACTGATGCATGGGCCTGAATGAGGTGGAGAGTAAACCTGAGGTATTAGGTCTGATTCCTCTAATGGCACAGCCCGGACTTAAACACACCTTTTTATTCCTGTGCTTTCTTGAAACAAATAAACAAACAAACAATAAGAAACCAATTCATGGTGTGGGAAACTAGACCAAGTAAATAGCAAAGAAGTTTGGAGAGGCTGATACCAAGGGGTGTTGGTTGCAAACTGTTTATCACCCTGTCCAGTTGAAGCAGAAAGGAATTCCAGGAGGTCAAGAGAGCTGGATACGAAGCTTCCCCACCAGCTGTGGTGCCCAAGTCTCTGCAATCCAACATGATGACCTTTGAGATTTGACCCCAGAACCCTACCACTGCCTCTACCCCATGGCCTCTGCCACTAGCCCTGTTCCTCTCACAGTGGACCCTGCTACCTCTCATTTATCTTCAGATCTAAGACATATACATGTCTTATTGTTGGCATTCTTACTGCTTGAATGTCCAAAGATACAGTTTGCTTTTTTTCTCTTCTACCTTGGAGAGAAGAGACTTTAAGTGTAGTAAGTTAGCAAAATGCGAGGAAGATAGGCAAAGATGTAAAATAGCCACAAATAATTTTTTTAAAATGTCCTCTGAGAAATAAAATAACAAAACCTAACTTGTTCTCACACAGATATTCTGTTAAGCTTTCTATGAGGGAAAGACTGAAAAGCTCTTAAACTCTCAGCCCATAGGTGGAAGTAGGCAATTCCCCAATTGCCTGCAGTGTACTTTTAATTTTTTTTTATTTTTAAAGTAGTAAAATACAACAGAACAAGATGGAACAAAGCCAATTGAGACAGTGTAGTGAAACTGGTACAGAACTTCACAGCAGGTTACCAGGATAACAGTAATAGGTACCATAGTATATCTCACTTTCTTCACAATAGTTGTTCTTTCAATCAGGTATATCAGAATCAAAGGAAATACAGAACATTATAGAATTTATCAAAACAGAATATTGAATAGAGCAATACCACTAATCAGAACAGAGCAAAACAGTAATAAAAATGTTTGCCTTCAAAGAGATGGTAGAAGGAAATCCCTTTTATTTGCTATATTGCATATAGTCAACCTCACAAGAGATGCTCCAATCTCTGGCTCAGGCAGGGGAAATGGGGGATGAGGATGGATATTTGGATCTCAGCCCACCCTGCCAGCAGGCTCACAGCCACTTACCAGGGAGGTCAGATGGTTGCTTGGTTTCCCAGCACCCTAAGTTCCAACATGGTGCAGATCTCAGGAGACACAGATGGTTCTCACCCTGGGGCAGGCGAGGCTTGCAGGGCCACAGCCACTTGCAGTGTATTTTTAGTGTTAGCATATTTGAACTAAGATCCAACCAAGACCCATCTCTGGTATTGGTTGGTTTTTTTTCTCTTTTATTATGTTCCCCACTGTTTCATTTCATTTCCTTGACTTGTTCTAGAAGGCAATTCATTTTTTTTTCTCATTTAGAAAGAGTCTATTCTGGATTTTCCCAAGTGTTTTCTTTCAATAAATGAATGTGTTGCTCATGAGTCCTCTATTTTGACCTCTAAATTGGTAGTAAAATCTAGCAACTCAAGTTAGTCATACTTGGATTTGGTTTAGAGAAATGGTGTTGTACATTTCCTACTGTGTTACAAAAGCACATATGGTGTGGGCATTCCCTTGTCAGTGATGTCAAGATAAATCAATGTATTTGGGTTATTTCAGTTCATTATCAAATTAGCAACTGACATTTCCTCTGGTAATTTTAATATTTATGATACCTGTTATCTTTGACCTTTATTTCATTATGACTTTCAAAATTTGATTTTCTAGATCTATAACTCTTTGTGCATTTTAAAGAAAAATGAAAAATGTTCTCTCCTCAATTATTTGCACTATGGTTGTGTGGAAAGGCAAATCTTTTATTTTCTTTATCAGTTTTCATTTTGAGTCAATAATTTATCATCTCCAATGATGTCCAATGTGGTTTTAAGTTTTTAATATCATAATACTATTGTAGATGTTTAATATTACTCTAATGGCATGAATTTTAAAGACACTCTGGGAGGCTAAGGCTGAAGAATCACAAAGTCAAGCCCAATCTGGGAAACTTAACAATTTAGCAAGACCCTGTGTCAAAAAAACAAAACAAAAAAACCAGAGGGCTTAGAATGTAGCTCAGTATGAAGGCACTGATTTCAATCTTAATACTACAAAAAAGAAAAAAAAACACTTTATTTTTTTCAGTGGATTCATTTTTTTCAAGTTGTCCCCATTTGGGAGAGCTTCCTTACTTTCCAGTCTAATAATATACGTTAGGCCCACTTGGTATGTTTCTTTGAAGAAAAAAAAAATCAATAAGCCCTGGTTCTTTGTAGTGGAAAATGGAATTTAGTCTCTTAGATGATAGCGAATCCTTTGTCACCATGTTATCATTGCTTTTTGGGCTTTTCAATGTACAAAGTAAGAAAATACAACTTTTTTGAGGGAAAAAATAAATGCATTTATGTTGATACTTGTAATAGTTTTTGAATTGGCTTTTTAAAAGCTGATAATTGCTTGAGTATGTATTATATAAAGCAGGACTCCAACTTCACCAAGAGATGACAACAGGAATCCCAAGAAACAAAAGAGAAAAAACAGGGACATGAAAACTTGGTATTTTAAGAGTGATTCCAGGAATGTGGGGATCAGACTCTGAGAGATGTCCCTTATTCCAAACCTGAGTGGAGAAAAAGGCTGTCTCCAAATATATTGCATTCTCCACAAAACAGATAGAAGGTTTTCTTGCTCCTTCAAAACTATTATGTTTCTGACTGGGATAAAGGTGGAAAGAAGAGATCATAGGTCATTGTGTAGCTAGGTATTTGAGGGCAAGTGTTTTCCAATACTAGCTGCTAAATTATACTGTAAGAAAGTACTAATCCCATTTTTCCCAGGTTATGTTTTAGCTTCAATAATAGAGTCTGAGGGTTTTACTCAGAATACTCTTATACATATTCACACTTACCAAAATGTGCAAACATCTTCCCATTATTCTTAAATCCAGCCCACTCCATCTTTTTGAGTTGTTCTATTTTCTTAAAGAATATTCCTCAGTATTTCTTTGAGCTAAGTCTATAAGCGACCAGCCCTAACTGTCTGTTCAGTGGGCATATATCTGTTTTGCTTTCATTCTTAAATTTTATTTAATTGGGTATAACATTTTATATTTGCAATGATTCTCACTGCTAGATTTAAAAATATTTTTTTTCCTTCTAGTCTCTATTATCGCTGATGATAAATCTGGAAATACCTGTATAACTGCTCTTCTGTATGTAATGACTTGTTCTTCTAGGCATAATTCCAACTTTTCCTGGTCCAGTGTGATGCGTGATCTACCCAGAGAGTTACATTTTATTTTATTTTATTTTATTTTATTTTATTTTATTTTATTTTATTTTTTGGTCTTACTAGGGATTCAACCCAGAGAGCACTAATGTACATTCCAAGCCCTTTTTAGTATTTTAATATTTATTTATTGTATTTTGAGACAGGGTCTTACAAAGTTGCCAAGACTGGGACTGAGCCAATGATCCTCTTATCTCAGCATCCTAAAGAGCTGGAATTACAGATGTGCTCCACCATGTCTAGCATGAACTTCTTTAAGTATTTTCTCTTTGTCTGTGGTTTTCTTTAGTTTTGTATGTGAGTGTGTGTGTGCGTGTTCATGCTTGGTTGTGACTATGATTCTCTTTCCTGAAGTCTCTTTTGATATGTTAAATTAGGTGTTTCTCCCTAGAAGTTCTATGAAGGATTTTCTAGTTCTAACAACTTGGAAAAGTATGCTATTATTGTCTACCTTATTCTACAAATCCATTAAAAATGCTGTTTATTGATACACAGTAAAGCTTAAAGCACAAAAAAATTTCAGGATGACTGAAACAATGAAGAATCATAAACCCTCCCAGGAATAAAAGCTCGTTAGCTAGCCTCACAGTATTTTGAGGGTGAAGATGGACAGATGGATAATGGTCATAGATACAGACTCAAGTAATTGGAGGGAGACAGGGAAAATGGTCCTGGACCTATGCAGAGAAACAATGAAATGAAATGAAATGAAATGAAATGAAATGAAATGAATATAAGAATGACAAGAATATTGAAAGATGAAACAAAAAGCACAGACAAATAAATAAATAAATAAATGAAATCAAACAAAGAAACAACAAAACAACAAAAACAAACTCAAAGAGCAAAAATCGTATTTAAAAAAAAAAAAAGAACAATTTTCTGGATTTTATACCAGGGTGACTAGTATTTATCATTGTTGATCTGACTGGACTAAAGGATGTGTAGCATGTTAGTAAAATATGCTTTCAGGTGGGTCAGGGTGGGGGAGGCGGAGTTCCAGACATGATTGACATGTAGGCGGCACACTGCCAAGGAAGGCTCCCCCGACTGTGGGCGGCCCCACCTCATATGCTTTCAGCCTGGATGGGTTGACAAAGAAGAAGAAGGAGGAAGTTGGCTGCCTGTAGAAGCTCTGCTCCGCTTGAGCTGCCATGTGATTACTCCTGCCTTCTCCTGCGGACATCAGACTCAGTTTCTTCAGCCTTTCCACGTGGGCTCAGACCAGCCACTCTCCAGAAGCTTCCCGCCCTTCAGTCTCAAACTGACGTTTCATGCTTGATTTCCTTTTTCCTGGGGTTGCCACTTTCTTGCCCTGAGCGGCTACTGGGCTCTCTGACTTTCTAGTGGGCACACAACCCTGTGGACAATTCCATCTCTGAGTCTGTAAGTCCTCCTGAATAATTAAATACATAAGTTTCCTTTTGGTTCTGTTCCTCTAACCAGGACAGAGAGGCCTGAGAACTTATAACAAAGTACAGTGATTTGGGGGCAGAAAATTTGAAATGAAACCATCCAGATCAATATATTTTAACACAATATATTGCATAATATATTACATATTATGGTTACAATATATTTTAATGCAATGTTCATAGAAGAAAAGTTTGCTCTATGAACTTTTTCTTGTTACTTGGGACAAATTCAATTGAAAGAGTGGATTATATGAGCAAATGTATATTGACGGTGTTATTAAAGAGTAGATAATGTTGTGGCACACTGTGTATGCTATTGTACCGTAATTGCTTGGGCTATATGCTTCAGAATATTAATGGAATTATTAATTGGGTTACATACACAATATCAATTTAAATGTCCTTGTTCTGAGTATTGAGTATGAGATGAATCTGCAGCCAAGAGTTGCCTATAATATATATACATTTTTTTCAATAAATGAGATATAGGAAGACCTATCACTCCACTGGGTATGGCAACAGTATTGTTCTTACTGCCCACAATCCAAGATTAAAACAAAGGGTTTCATAAATGCAAAGTATTCCATAAAATTTCAACCAGCTGTGCAAACAAACCAACCCAGCAAAAACCAAACAACAATACAACAGTAAACCAAGACATGGATAATCCTTGTGACAAATTGCCTAAGCAGGAGAACGGGTAGTGTTTGAGCATTAGGCCCCCCAAACTCATTTCCTTTCCTTAGTATGTGAGGAGCCTGAAGTCCAGCGAGTTGAAGAGATCCCTCCAGAAGACCCAGATAATGGGCCAATGCAATGGCTAGAAGTGAGGACCAGTCTTGTGATAGTTTTTAAAATATTTCTATCTACAGTGACATTATAGAGAATCCAGGACTTTTTGTTCAGGACCAAGGATGCAACGTGCCAAGTGACAGCTGACCCCTCAGCAGTGTTACTTCTGCTTTCTAATCCTACACCACCCCAGAAGGTGCTGTGTACGTGAGGGGCAGTAACGTTTAAGGAGACAGATGGACACTACCAGCAATCAGAAGGAAAGAATAAATGTCTGCAAACAAGAGTTTTATCAGTTGGACATTTAGTGTCAGTCTTTTCAAGTGAGCAGAAATTGATTCGCCTTTGTCTTATCCCACTCTCCCCATATCGTTTTGGTTTTGAGTTCCCCCTGGCTTGGCGGGGTCACAACACTGAGCTATGGACATCTCTGACGGCAAGCTGCCCAGGGAAATGAAGACAGTGAAAAGAGAAACCGTGTGAGAAATTTGCTGAACTCAGTAAGCTCTTCATCTTTTCCTGGACCTCCCTTCTGTTCACAGAACGGCTCTCTGGACCTTTTTTGTCGTTGCTCAAGAAAGGTGCTTCAGCATTTGCTCCCACTCCTGAGATATTTCCTTGGCTCCCTGCCTTCAGCCTCTGGTAGCTGAAACATTTTTCAAGATGCATGATGGTCTGTCTGGGTTATTCATCTTTCATCACTGTACAAAGCACTTGAAACAACTAACTTATAAAGAGAAAGGTTTAATTTGGCTCATGGTATTAGAGTTTCCATTTCATACTCTTATGTCTCTGGCAGGGGTGCTAGATAGCAATGGTGGGGAACCCTCACACAGCAAAACTGCTCACTTCATGGTTGAGAGGCAAAAGTGAAATGAGGAAGGGGTTGGGTCCTTTGATCCTCTTTGAGGACACAGCTCCAGTGACCTAAAGGCCTCCCCAATGGCCCTAAAGATCCACCACCTCTTAATAGTGTCCCCCTCAAAACCAAATCTTTAACACATGGACATCTGGAGGTCACTCGTGATCCAAATGATAACACGATTCATGCTTGATTCCTCAGGTTTGGTGTCAGCATGAGGCGCCATCACCGTGTCCCTGTGGCATTTCTGTTGGTATATGCTCCATTTCCCCTTTCAGTTTATTTCCAGAAAAGAAAGATTTATCACTGTTGTCCTCCTAAATTGTAATTTAAGATAATTTGTTTTATATCTATCAATTAAATTCTGAACAGATGAGGAACAAACAATAATGGAAAGGTTTACCACCCTAAAATTTTTATTTCTGTTGAAGTCATGTTCATCTAGGTTCATAGCCTAAAGTACGTAACTGGAAAGTTTTATCCTCTGAGGTCATCAATTATCAGCATTTTTGGCTACTTAGTATTTTTCAGTCAGTGTTTTATTGATGATTGCACAGCCTAGCAATTTAGTCCACACTTTTCAGAGTTTTTCTTTTTAAATATTTGTTGAAAGATACTATGAAACTGAATTAAAAGGAAATCAGATGTAAGTTAGTGATGTTTATGTAACCACATCGAAGTCAAATTACGTGGTGAAAAAGTAAAACAGTGTTAGTACCTTAAGCTGAACACACCCAGGCATCCTCTTTCACATGCTTCTTTACAGAAGAGTGGAAAAGACAGGAGGCAACCAGAATGGTCCAGCATCATGTGCCAAATGCAGGCTTCTCATTCCTAATTCATAGCACAATGTCAGCATTTATTTTTGCACGGTGACAGATTTTGATGGACCCTGAGAATCAAGGAATCATTCTATAACCTAGAATTTCAACTCACCACAGAATTCAGTTTGTAAATCTGCAGGAAACCCCCTTTAGGTAGGGTTGAATGCCGCTAGAAATTCTTAAGAAAGAGTTTGACGAGGTAGGGTTTGGAGAATTAGAGCAAAGCTCAGTCCGGATGCCTAGATGATTTCTAATGAAGTTGTAATTCTGTGATTACAACTGTATCTATTAGCCACCAAGATTTCCTTGGAAAACATTCATACAAATGCTCTCATGCTGGGTGAGACCTGTCACTTTTTCACGGAACATCTTTCCTTTACTCTCTGAGTCAAGGAAAAGAAGTGGAATCTTCTGAAGGCTGGGTGCTGGCTGCCAGGGGTAACCTGGAACTTGCGTAATATGAACCAAGAGCTGAAGAGTTCTAACACCAGTGCAGCTGCAAGAGCATTCTCTGGGCCTAATTAAAACATTCATTCAGTTCTTACCTAGAACACTCTTTTATTGCTGTACATAAAATCTTTGACACATTTATGGACATCTCTAATATTTTTAGGCTCCTGGCTTGAAGGGGAAAGATGGCTTTTCAGAGCCACCGCCCGTCCTCAGCTGAGGTGGGACTCTAAGAACAGCTGGCTGTTAGAGCCACACACTTGGTCATCTTTGCTGTCTTGCTCTTCACAGCAAACAAAAGGCAGTCTCCGTTCCTGGAGTGACTGAACTGAAAAAAAAAGATGGGTAAAACTGCATTTTCCCGTATTTAGGTCTCAGTACATTTCTGTGTCAAAATTGGTATCAGGAAGAGACGTTTTCCTGCCGAGTGAGATTGTTGTTCTCATCAGGTGTAAACTTTTTCTGCCCCCCTGGTACTGAGATGGAGCGTGCTCCGGAAAGGGGTTCCTCTCGTTACACCTTCACCCAGCTTATTCAATTACAGAGCCAGTCCAGCGGTTCAAGGCAAGGGATTCGCAAACTGCTACCCATCATATCCACCTGAGCCTCAAGACGTGATTTTTCCCCCACCCACCATTTCTATTTTATGATACAGGATTATGTCGGTGTCATGAAAATTTCAAAATGAAAATTCTTTCCTGCTGAGTCGCAGTGCTCAATGAAAAGCCAGGAAAGGCGCAGCTTCCGAATTAGGGATTCCGATGAGGAATCCAAGCACAGCAGAAGAAAGTCAGACGGGAAAAATGTGAAGAAAATAAATTTCTAAGCACTATTTGATTATAATTATTTTAGAAGTAAAATTTGACACTTTTCTTTCTCTTTCCTCATTGAAACAGAGCTGTGGTAAACACAGGATGCCTTTTATACAGGCTGTGGAAAGACAAGAGCCCAGGAGATAGGTCAGAAGATCCTCTTTAAACTGTAGAGCTCCTCACAGGGCTACAGAACCATTATTAAAGATGTTGTAAAAAGGTTGAAGGTGAATGACCTTTAAGGGTCCCGAAAACTTGGGTTTTATATTAAACTATAAACTTTATGAGCATTTTCTCACCCTTAAGAGAGGAAAAGGCTGGGCTTATTGGTGCACACCTGTAAATCTAGCACTTTGGAGGCTGAGGCAGGAGAACTGCCTCAAATTTGAGGCCAGCATGAGTTACATAGAGTCAGCTTGAACTACATAGCAAGACCTTGACTCAACAACAACAACAACAACAAAACAGGTATGAGGGGGAGAGAGACAGAGGATTTTTAATAGTTTAAAAAGAATAACAGCAAATATTTAAAATGTATATATTTCAAAAACTTTAACCTGTACTATGTTGTTTGACTCTCCTATAAGCCTAACAGGTCAGGAAGGCAGGTGTATTTATTCTCATTTTGTGGCTGAAGATACACCACACACAAGGGCGGCCGTGTGCTTGATCCTAGGTAAACAGACTACAGAGGCATGGGCAGAGTGACTAGCGCATCAGCCTGCAGACTCCTACCGGAGCTTCACAAATGAAAGAGCTGGGTAAGTGTTTCCCAGCCTCTTTCTCACCTATGTAATGAAAACAAACATAACCAGTCAATCTAATTAAAAGATATACTGAAAATAAGTAAACAATGTGTTAGAGAGGTAATAATGTAGATGTGATTTTTCCAATGTTGACGGGGGAAAGGTACTCATAAATATCATATGCCATAATAATGGTAATTGGTAGTTTATCATAGGTTTCAATGTCTCAAGGCTATTTTATTCACAATTTAAATTTTCCATTTAAAAATTTTGTTCATTTGATTGCTTCTGATTAAATAAAATAGCCTCAAAATGTGGAAAAGTGAAACAATTTTTAAAAGGACATAGTTCAACAACTTACTCATGATTTACTAGTCAATCGTTTGCTTTTTAACTAATATCAGATTAAAAATAGTTTATTCATAATTGAGTAGTTAGTAATTTAAAATCTAACACTACATAGTTTTAAATAATGTTTTTAATGGCCACCTGTAATTTCAACAAAGAGATTAACCATTAACTGATCAATAACTTTTATGTAAAAAAAATCTTTGCTAATATTTATTGGGCAACTTCTATGTGTCAGACACATTTAAATTAAGTAGGCATAATTTTTTTTTCCATTTAAAAATGAGGCAACAGGCTGGGATAAGGTAAAGCTAAGATTTGAACCATTCACTACAACATTTTGCTTTTAGCTGCCTGGGATCAGAACATAAACCCCTAAAACATGTCCCTATGATAGCTGAGTGCTTTAAATTGAAAGAATATGAGAAAACTACAAAGCAGAAAGTTCCCATTGCCTTCTGTCTCCCTCTTACAGATTCCCATGTGACAGGGGTCTTGCTTTATACCTACAGAAAAGAAAGAAGAGTCCCAGACTCAGGGAAGACCTGAACAGGTCAGACTTCTTTGCCTACCCATACATACATGTCTCCATGACTGTGTATTCTTCACCAGGCCTAAGTATAAGAGGAGACTGGGTTTTCCCTGAATTTTAGGGTGTTCAGTTCTGAAGTTTCTCATGTCATATAAAACTTAAATTAACAAAAGTTCTGAAGGCTTAGGAAGTAGCTCAGTTTTAAATATTTGCTTAGCACCTGCAGATAGATGGGTTCCATCCCCAGCACCATTAAAAAATAGTAAGAAGAAATAAAACATCACTACACTTTTCTTTCGTTAATCTTCTTTTGTTATAGGGGTATCAACTAAGAATCATGTGATGGGTGAGGAAACAATACTCCTTTTTCTCCCTGACCTAGCCCATATCTATTATAGTAAGACAAAGGAAGCATTTGTTTAAGCTTTTTCATTTGTTTTGAAGTTCAAGGAAACCAAACACAGTATTTTGTGTGCTTGTGAGAGAAAGAGAGAGAGAGAGAGAGAGAGAGAGAGAGAGAGAGACTTTCTGAAATTTTTACTTAAGATTAGATACAAAAGTTAAGATTTGTGGAAAATAAGGCACTGCTTTAGTAATCCAGGCAAAGCATGTTGCTAGCCTCAGAATTCCTGAGGGAGGGCAAGGTCTGGCCTCGAACCAGTGATTGACACCTAGAGTTCAGTAGAGGCAGGTTCTCCGTGGAGCACAGAATCCCAGGACGTCGCTAACTTTATGTCCTCTTTGAGTGAGAGGGTAGTCGAGTGTTCCACAGTGCTTCATTGCTGTTGTATACATTATGATGTATTCGTGCTTTTAGTTCTGAGAGAGAAATGAGGGACAAAACTTCTAATACAGTAACTAAACCAAAGAATGCCTTCCCTGAAGGCTAATAAATGTACCTTTTCAAAAACATAGAACATTTAGTTAATTTAAATGATCACATCTGTGATTCAAAATACATCTGGCCTTCCAGCAAACAGCTGGGCCCAGAAGCCAAACTGGTGAAGGCTGAATACGTCGTAGCAGAGAGATAATTGGTCTCAGAAGAAAAGGTTTCAAACGCTCAGCTATTCAACATTATTTCAAGGGGTGTCTCTGGAGGGAGATTGATCTTGACACGCCAGTCTTTCTTGTGTGGTGTCCTCTGACTGTGCATGAAGACAATGACAGCAGGGGAGCTGGAGAGAAAAGTTCCCAGAACACTCGCAAGAGATTCAATCCTGTGGCAGGCAGACTCCATCCAAGTCAGCCAAGATGTGGGTTCTTTGTGTCAGCCCACTGTCTTCAAAGCAAGCCCTGACTCTGTGAGCAGAGGAGGAAGACCATTTGAAGAAGTATCACATGGATTAGGGAGAAGTGAGTATTCTGTGACTCCATTCTGCCAACAATTCCCAGGCCTGGGTCTTATCAGCCCTGGGAAATGGAGTGACTGCTGTCAACTTAGATCTCTGATGTTCTCAAGAGTGAGTTTTGTGCACTGAAAAGATAATTCACAGATGCCTTTGGTTTTAAATATTAACAGTCTAATAAAGTTAGGCGCTGAAAACTTGAATTCTTGTCTAGACTTGTAAATCTTTTAAGGATAACATTGGAGAAGGTTCATAGGACCTTATGTTAATGTTTGGTGCCACTTATGAATTTGAATCACTCACCTCCTTTAAATATTTAAAGCTGCTTTTATAGATTTAATATAATTTCCTCCCTTTTAAGTAGTTTTTTTTTATTTAAGAAACTTTTGCAAGTTCTTAATTCATCCTTAGAAATCTAATAAATTTACCTTATGAATAAGATGAATCTTAAGCTTCTTTAAATCAGTGGTTCTCGAAGTGTCTTCAGACCAGCACATTCATTGTGATCTGGGAACATGTAAGGAATTTGTAACACCCACCTTAGATCTGTTGAATAAGAAATTGGAGATTGAGAGATTGAGCCTGACCAGCAAAGCCTTAGTAAGCTGCCCAGGTTACTCTGATGCATGCTGAGGTTGACAACCAATAATTTTTGTGTTCACTATTATATGCAAACTTGTAAGATTTCCAGTTGTTATCACAATTCTAACCCAATCCCTTAATCACACATTTTCCATGAAATCACAATGTGTATGCTTTAGAACAACCTGATATGTCAAATTCTGTTACACATTTTCAAAATAGCCCAAAATAGCTCATATTTTTCTTTCAAAATCTGACATTAAAAATATGAATTAAAAAAGGTATAATTTTCTTAAGTTTTTAAAAATAACTTACTCCCTAAGGAAACAATTCTGATATTGTCTATTAAGCAAATTAAAATTTCAGTGACCTTCTTAGCACCAGGAGTTTGCTAACTCAGCTGAGAAGCTGAGTCTATAGCCAGTAACATGAAGGTGAGCTCCCTTTCACGGTCACTGGATCATGGAACCCTAAAAGCAGGGGTACAGTCACTTTCACATACTACTTTGGATGTGAGATGTCTCATACCTTGATTTTGTAGGGAAATTAGAGTCCAGTCAGCTAAAGCACATACCTAGCTTTTGTAAATCAATTCATTCCTTCTTTGTATTTTAGATCTATTTCTTTCTCTTCTTATCAGTATGGCACCTGATTTCCATCTCTAAATTACTGATAGCTGGATTCAGAAAAGACTGTCTAGCCCTACAAAGGCTATTTCCATGACAATGACTTGGGGTCCCTGAAGCCCTGAGCACCCCACCTTTGCTCAGGGTTTTATGCTTTTTAGTCGAATGGAGGTGCTACTGTACTTATGATATGTGATGTTTTCCAACCGTATTTTATAGTAGTTTTCTGTCTTTATTGTTTTCATCTCTGAGCATCAAGATGCAGTTCACAAAATAAGTATTCACGGAAAACTTTTTGTTAAGACAATCTTTATTTGAAAACCAAACTCAGCAAATGAAAGGACAACTTTGCTCTATGAAATGCATTTTATTGTTTGCCTTAGCAATCAGGATCCAAAAGCAAAATGCTTTTAGCCAAAATGAAGCATGCAGAATAGAAAGATAAGATATGTAAAGTGAATTTTGGTATAATATGCAGGCCTAAAGATGCTGCAGCTAATGAGCATCATTAAGGGGATATATTTGGAATAGATTTTCTAATGGAGTGTTGCAGATTTAATTCTGGCTAGCTTACGTCATTTCCTATTCTCCTATGTGAGCTAACTGCTTATGGACACCTCCACTGTTATTGTGATAAGGCATCTTTCACCTGGATTATTGTAATGGTGCCCTAGTGGTCTCCATATTTCCATTTAGGGAAGCTTGCCTCCAGCCTCACCACCTCCCTCCCAGATATTTCCCTACCCATTTACACAGGGACTACATCAGTCTTGGCTCTGAATTCTCCAAAGCCTTCCTGTATCATTTGGAGAAAGCATCATCTCTGCAGTGGTCTCTGGAACCTCTGTGAAAGGAGCTTCATTCTTTCTGAACTCAATGCTATTTCTGTTATCCAATCACATTGACCTGAGTGCTAAACATGCCAAACATAGTTTGCCTCAGAGCCTTTGAATTTTCAATTTCCTCTGTGTAGAATGTTCTTGGTTTTCCTGTGACTTCCAAACTCACCTTCTTCATGTTTTTGATCATTTGTTTATCAAGGCTCTTCCCATCTGTCTACTGGAAATATCGATATCCACTTTTGCACTGCCTGCCTGCTTGCCCTAACTGCTATTTCATTCTGTTTTTTTAATAATGCTAATTAATTTTTCATTACACTATCACCACCATTTTCTACCTAGAATGTATATACTCCATGAGATCAGGGAATTTTTTCTCTTTTTTTCATATCTATTATATTCTTCATGTTTAAAATAGCATCTCTATTTTTAGTCAGTACTAATAAGTAAATTATGTTTAAAGAAGATAAACAAGTAGAATGTTTTGAAAGCCAGGATGTGTTTATTATTCATCTCTGCTATCTTCCATTGAGTGTCAGAATATAATTCTGAAAATTCTGGGTGTGATTATCTCCAGAATGCGTCTTTCAGTGGATGCTGTAAATGGCTATTAAAGAGAACTGTGAAGACTCCATCTTTCCAGCCCTAAGGTGAGTCCAAAATAGGGTGGGATGTCAGGGCTTCCTGTGACAGACTGGATGGAACATCCAACTGTAAGTGCTGGCAACTGGAGCTCAGAAGGTTTAGAATCTCTTTCTCTAGACAGGTGAAGGTCTTTCTCCTGCATTGACTCAGGTTGCCCTCCCTAACCCTCAGACCTGTTCCCAAGGCCATCCTATCAGAAGGAAGGAAGGCTGGACAGAGTGCTGTTGCTCATTTCCTACTAGGAAAATGGGAATCTAGCATATTATGGGCTGTACTCCTTGGTCTTGTTTAAAGAACACAGACATAGCGATGCTGCTATCTCATATGTGATGGGTATGAGAAAATGACACAGAAAAATATAACACTATCAGGGGTCAGGTCCAAGGAAGTTCTCCAAAGAGGACATGGGTGCCTTAACTCCCTACTTGCCCCCATGGGATGGGGACACAGGCGCTCAGTACAGAAAAGCATTTTGGGATGCAACAGTGTGACACACAGGCAGATGTTGATTGGAGTTAGAACTTAAGAGAAAATAGGAAAAGGGATTCAACTGGAGGAATTGAAGGAGACACTCGCTGACCAAGAGATTCTGACTGATTCACTCATGAAAGAAGGAAACCAGCATCTGTGGACTGAGTAGCTGACATGAGCAGACTCCAGCAAACCATCTTCTCATCTTGGCCTTTGCAAGGTGATTCTGGGAGAACTCATCACTTGAGGGGGAAGTTTGGCCTTTTTGTGATCATTGTTTGTGTTTGGGGGAATTTCAATCAAGTTTAAGGCAATGACTGAAGACTGCTGGGCATCACTGACTCTTTTTTTTTTTTTGTATTGGGAATCCAACTCACGACCCCACTGAGCTATATCCCCAGCTTCATCATCGACTCTTAACTTGAGTCCTCAGTCTTGAAGGTGGATGAGAAAGGCTAACAAATTTAAGGACTAATCAATTTTTTTTTGCTAAGTTTTAGACAAACACTTTTCAAATGATTGATGTGCCCTGTGTACAGAGCTTGAGCAGGGATTTGACTTGAAATTTTAAGGTAAGAAACAGTGCAAAGTGAAGGTCAAGCCTTGTTCTGCTCTTAGTTATATACCAGGTATCTGCAGACCCAAATGAAGTTTATTTTCACTTGTTTCTTTACAGCAAAAACTATTAGGTCTTTGATTGACTCAGAAAAAGAACAAACCCAAAGATTGCTTTTAATCAGTAACAGGTTAGGGGTCCATGGGTTTGCCCGTCCTCTGTCCCTATGGTGGGCTCTGACACTATCTGTTCCTCAGCATCCTGGTGTTTTGTTTTGTTTTCAGTATCAGAGATCGAATTCACGACTGCATGCTTGCAAGGCAGGCACTTATGCCGCTGAGCTAAATCCCTGGCCTGACTGTTTTAAATTAAAGACTTGTAGAGATCAGAAGATGCTGGAAGAAACTTGACTCATACTTTTATCTGCCTTAAGACTAGACAAGCAAATGAGAACATAGTTGCCTTCCACACACCCCCACTCTGAAATTTTATCTGTCAAAAGAAAGACTATGGAATGTAAGCATACTTGGACAGCTTTTCACAAGTTATTGTCTCTTGGGCCCACTCAAATTCCAAAAGGACTCATTTACAAGTCAAATTTAGTCACCTTTGGTCCCCCCAAATCATTGTTTTATTTCTTCTCTAAACTGCCTATGCCCTCTTATTTTTCTCTGCTCTGGGAAGAAGTCATTTGAGCGTCAACTGTCTGGCCCTTTAGGTTTCATACTTTGTATGACTTCTTTGCTTATGCACATTAATAAATTTTGTTACAGTTTTTATCCTGATAATTTTTCAAATGCCAGTTTATTTCAGACATCAAATATTGACTCTGAGGGAAACATGATCAGAAGTTGTGGGTTGTACTACAGTAATGGGGGGCGTCTCCTAATTTTTTGGCTAGCAGTAGTAAAGTTCCATCAAAGTGACTGCCTACATGGACTTGTCGGGTCCAGTCCAGGAGTGATGCTAATTTTCTTTCTTTTGCTTTGTTAACTGTCCTCCCCTCAATGTCAGCAATTCCAACTTGCATCCCCATTTTAAATACATGGAATGATTATTCTTAGCTGGCAGCTGATTCAGTGTCTGAATCCTAAATATATAATGTTTGCCCCTATATCCAAGTGGATAACCCTAGTAATATGGTTATTTCTCTCTAAAATCAGGATATCATGAAGAGAATTTTTTAAAATATCTTATTAAGAAGCCATAGGGTGTGGAAGGAAATGAAGATCAATCAAATGCGAACAAGCAAAGGTTGCTTATTCAAAGCTTGCTACAGCAAGGTAATTAACCAGTATAACTTGTGCTTTGGCAGACACTCAAAGGCAGGCCCAGGGAACACTTCAGAATAGAGAGGGGGAAGGCTTCAGGTGTACCCTGAATAGAGCCTGCT
Source organism: Hydrochoerus hydrochaeris (assembly GCA_004027455.1). Classification (NCBI taxonomy): domain Eukaryota; kingdom Metazoa; phylum Chordata; class Mammalia; order Rodentia; family Hydrochaeridae; genus Hydrochoerus; species Hydrochoerus hydrochaeris. The sequence continues at coordinate 64,969 of PVLA01009121.1, forward strand.
GGCATGGGAAAACCGTAGGTGGGTTAATTAGAAATGGGGTTTCTTCTGTGATCGATAAGTAACACACATTTGGCTTGCTCCATTTGGTCCTCAGGTGAAAGTGGGGTTGAAAATTAGAGAAGCTGTGCATTATTAATCAAGTCCTGGCAATTTGGGCTGATTGTTACACAAGCTATTGTTTGATTTCCTGCATCTTCAGTAGACATAGCTGTGAGTCTTCCTACAAGTTTGATTTAGCAGACTGGTTTCCTGGGCTGATTCTCACAGATTAAAAGCAAATTTCTAGTACAAGTTGCTGCTGGTTTGGGTCAACAGTCTATTTTTCTCTGTGGTCTGGCTGTTGTCCCTTTGTATATTAAGACTCTCAGGGACACTAACTTTGAGGCAGCCTCCATTAGCCACTAATTCTGAGAAAGAATATTTGGTCTAGATCAAGGTTACCAGCTTGGGAGAAAGGAAAGAACCACACACTTTGGATCTTCTAAGCACTTTAGGTCAGATTATGAGCCATATAGGATAGTGTGGGTAATAACAAAAGACAGATTTGATATTTCATTTTAATGCCAGTGTGAGAGTTCACTGTTTTGTCACCTTGAGTAAGAAAGCCCAATTGTTTGGCATAGCATAGATCTGGGAGTGACTGAATGGATTTCCTGAAAATTGAGATGGATATGAGTGGCATCGACCAATAGGCTTGTAGCCTGAGTGGAATAAAAAGGGGAAAGAAGGCTGCTTTCTGCTTCTCTTTCTTCTTTCTTTCTTTCTTTCTTTCTTTCTTTCTTTCTTTCTTTCTTTCTTCCTTCCTTCCTTCCTTCCATCCTTCCTTCCTTTCTCTCCTTCCTTCCTTCCTTCCTTCCTTCCTTCCTTCCTTCCTTCCTTCCTTTCTCTCTCTCTCTCTCTCTCTCTTTCTTCTTCTTCTTCTTCTTCTTCTTCTTCTTCTTCTTCTTCTTCTTCTTCTTCTTCTTCTTCTTCTTCTTTTCTCTCTCTCTCTCTCTCTCTCTCTCTCTCTCTCTCTCTCTCTCTGTCTCTGTCTCTCTTATTTCAGGGAAGCTTTTGTCTTTGTCTTTGCCTTGGCCTTGTATTACAGATTGTGGCTTCCTGCTGTGAACTCACACCAGACTCTGCAGTGAGCTCCAGGCTTTCAACTTTTGACTGGATCCTTCGGATTTCCACTGTGCTGTGGGAACCACTCAGACTGCTTCAAAGCTCAGGGGCATCTAAGGATGCCTGAGGATGTAGTCCTGCTTGGCTAGCACAGCACACTGTGGAATGCAGTTATGTAACCACGACTTAGCGCAGGTAAGCACGCATGTGCTAGTTACAGCACTTTCTAAGAATGTAAACATGAGATAACAACCTGTACAAGAAGTATACAGTAAAGACACGGGTGACTTGTGCTCTGGCATTCTTGCACTCTTGCTCGGGTACTCTAGAGCACCATGCTGCCTGCTGTTGCTGGTGATGTCTTGCACATGTGCATTCTTTATCCTTGGGACCTCACCTGCAAAAATCTTTGGATCCCCTGAGCAGGCTAACAGTGCAGGCACCCCTTTTGCACTCTTCCACACCTGACTGCAGGTGACCATTGTACCACTGTATACCAATATATACATCCGCACATAAAACACACACACACACATACACACACACTTATATATATATCTGTTTCTCTAGTGATTACTGACCTATAGAACCAGATACTCAGAGTTTCCTTGTCACACAACCATCTTTCCTCAGATCCAAATTCCTAAATAGAATCCAGGAAAATGTGGAAATGAATTTTTTTTAAGTGATAAATAAGTTGTGATTTGTTTATTTCTTGGATAACCACCTCCCCTCCATCACACTTTGAGGAATTTACACAAATTTTCCAGTATGACCTGAATATGCTACACACATTTTATCTGTTTGTTGATTTTGTTTAAAATCCTTGTAAGAATGTCCCAAAGGATAATTAACAACTGCTTCAGCGTATAATCACATTGTATAACTCTGTGGGTGTTCCTGTCTCTCTTTGCATGACATAATTGTAAATGAATGGGGTCCCAGAGATACTGTTTTCATGACATAATTATAAATGAAAATACATCTGTGGTGAGCATATGCATTTCACCCCATGTAGTTGATCCTGCATTGTATCTCCTTGAGATGAGAAGTCATGGTTTGTTAAAAATACAATACATTTTCCACTAAAAGTTCATTGCTTCAGCAGCTGATTTTCTGTTTGTTAAACCAGCTCTTGGTTTTCTCATGAACTCAGAACCATGGACACAGAATAAGAGAAAGAGAACATGACAGTTAATGCATAAACTCATTGGTTGTGGCAAATGACAGTAAGAAGTAACACAATGTCTGCTTTTGTGTTTCTGGATTAATATTGCAAAATTTCAAGTAGTATTTGATAACTATTTTCCATTTTATTTATGTTTATATTCTTAAATAATCAAGATTATCTTCACTTTGTGAGAAACAACAACTGCATGCTGGACTTTTCGGCTTTATTGACATTTTACTAATTCTTTTACTTTTTACTAGTACATGGTTGCAGTACTTGCAGTTTAAAATCATCTTGGGGAATGGGTACATATACATAATTAGCTTTTTTTTTTTTTTTTTTTTACTCCCTTCTGCTTCCTTCCCTCCTCCTCTAAGTCTCCGTTGCCCATTTTTGTAATTTTTGCCCCTTCTGGAGACAAGAAAGGTTCCTGTCACTTGATATCCTTGAAGCAGAAGCAGGTACTGCAAAGGAGATCTAGGAGAGGTAGGCACAAGAGCATGATTCTCCAGCTGTTTCCTCAGCCATGCAATTCATGGAAGCTCACTGCAAAGCCACTGGCATTTCTTGCAGAAGGCCCCATGAAATCTGTGTCTGGAGGTGGCATCCCTTAGAAAAATACATTTTCAGGGAATATGTATTTTACACTGATTCTACAACCATGGTTTTATGTTGTCCAGCACTCCTAGGGACACTGGAATGCTGAAACACTCTATCTGCTGAACATTCTGCAAGGCTCAGCATGCACAGTGATGAATTTCTGGTGGAAAAGGAAAACAAGTCTCTTTTTCTTGATGTTAAACTCTACTTTTTGAAATGTAACGTTGAAATGTAAGTAGTAGTTTTAAGAACTTCTCTAGTGAAGAGCATTTTCATTGTAAATTCCTATTTTTTTCCCCCTGAACTAGTTTTCCACCTGCATCACATGGTGCATGGTCTGAAACCTTTAGGTATACAAGGAAGTTTTGAGGTAGGACAGAAGAACTAAAGATAGGCAGAAAATATACAAAGAAAATCATAACTTAAAATTGTACTATTAAGAAAAACTTTAAGCTTTAAGACACAAAAGTATCCAGGATTACAGTGTTTCTCAAGAAGAAATTCCTAATTCAGTAAATCGGGGCCTTACTTTTCACATATAAATTGAGCCTATGGTTTTCCTTTATTTTCAAGGAAGCAGCACTATTGGGTGGGGAATGGATGTCTAACTTTAAACATGCAAATGGCTTACAAGGGACCTAGTCCACCAAATGGGTAGCTTGACAGACAGTAGGAATACGCATCCTAGATCATCTGTTGGAGGACACCTGCAAGATGCCATTAAAACCTGCAGACCTAAACCATAGTGCACCTGTCTTTTGAGGACCACACTGTGTTCTTTGACTGTGTACTTCCTTCTCTCTGCCTAATAAACCTTTCTGGGACTCCCACCAAAGCATCCCAAAAATTCTGCAACAGGAGTCAACAAACATGCAAGCTTCTCCATAGTGGAGGTCACTTGAGGTCCCCATCTCCTCTTTGGTGGGGAACTCTCTGGTCACAGGCAGTGAGTTTCATTCATCACCTCTAGGGGCCCTCTGTAGTTTAAATGGGCAGTGGAAGGAGTTTTATTTTGTCTCTTTCAGCAGGGTTTTATATTTGTGTTCATAAATGTCCATATATGTATACATATAATTTTTGATTTTGGCATCCAGTAGGACCTCTGCCCTTTTGTACCTTCCAGCTCTCTTTCTATCTCTCCCTCAAATATAAAGAATCCTGCAGTGCTGACACCCAGGGCACTCAGCCTTGCTTCAGAGAATGTGACAGAACACTCAGGCTGCCAAATTCCTGATGGTCAGGAGGTCTTGCTGAAGACCAATTTAAATTGGAAAGCACATAAGCTTCACTGGGCGGTTTCAAAGTTCATGCAGCTTTAGTGCTAATCCTCTTAACATATTAGGCCAAGTGGACTCCCATTCCCAATGGCGGTGGTGTAGAGGCCTCGCCAATGTTTATTTACATTTCCCTGCATGGTAGAGTGCAAGTCACCTTTCTGATCTCTCTAGATGCTTTCTTCACCAGCGTGTCCTGCCCCAAGGTGACTCAAATTGTTGAAGGCCAAACTTCTTAGGCTGGCATATTAAAAGATTTTCCATGACACAGCTTTCCCCATGTCATAGAACACTTGCAGTCTGTTGGCTTAGGGATTTCTTTCTTTTCTGTTTTCTCTCTCTCCTTCTGCAAAGGATAACATCTTGGATGTCGACAAGATAAGTGTTTCCAGGATGAGTGTTTATGGAAGATGAATTCAGCGTGCAGCACGCTGTTTGTTTTACTCTCTAATAAACTCATGCTTGGCAACAGTCTTGAGTCTGCTGTGACTTCCTGCAACAACTTTTCAGCTTTTTCTACACTCAGGAAATTTCTTTCAATATCACCCCTCTTCTGATTAGTGAAGTATGAAGAAAGAAGCTGTTGTGAAGAAATGATGAACTAGAAAAAAAAAAAAAAATATATATATATATATATATATATATATATATATATATTTGACAGAAATTGAGCAAAAAAGAGAAATCTCTGCTTCATCAGACTACATTTCTGAATACAAACAGGTTTCAGATATCCTGGGTAATAAATATTAAACCATCATTACTCAAACAAGATACTTGTGTGAGTGAAATTTTACAAACCAGAAAACAAAAACTACTGAAAAATCTAGAACTCTGAGGAAAGAGAGGCATTCAAGAGCAGTGACCATAGAACAAAATCAGGAGTTTAAATCCCAAGCTTGCTCCATTATGAGCTGGCTGCATAGCCTTAGACAAGTCACCCGCACCCCTGACTGAAATTTATTTTCTTATGCAATGTCCAGGTATAGCTAGTATGACTCACAGGTGACTTTTAGTTTAAAACTTCTCAATTCTAACAATGTAATCATGATGATTCTTCATACAGAACATTTTTATATTTAAGCTACTGTGTTCAATGTTTTACTTGTATGTTTTAGAATGCTCAGAATGACCCCCAAAAGGCAAGTATTATTACCCCTGTGTTAAAGTTGTAAAAAAGAAAGCTTAGGGAATTATTTTCCCCACAGCTGCACAATTTGTGAATTGGTAGAGGTGAGATTCACTTTTAGATTTACCCAATTTCTGAGTTGTTTCTGTATTAACTATGCTCTACTGCAAGCTCACAGCTGGCAAAAACTCTGGTGCGCACTGATAAATATGGAGAAGTCACAACTGTCTATTTGCCTCTCCTCTTTCCCTCTGGCACTGTAAAAACCACTTGCTTTGTATGTGGAGGCAGATTAATGCTGGAGAAATAGTGAAGTAGCATCTACATTTGTTCAGATTCAGAAGACAAATTCTGGGAGAAATGAGGAAATTCAGAAATGGCAGTTGAAGTACTGCTGTGTGCCACTAAGTTTAAAAGTCTATTCATTTTTAGACTAGGGAGAAAGCAGAAAGAAAAATAAATAGCCAGTCATTTTTTTTTATTCTTATCACTTGCTTTATTTTTATTTTTTAACACTATTTTTTAATTAAAAATAGAAGGCAGAATGAAGCCAAAAACAGAAAAAAAAAATAATAAAGTTCAGGAAACACAATCCCTTTCAAACTGTCAACATCATTTTTCATATAGATTAACATTTTGATTCTTACATTTCTGTAAAAATAAAAAAAGACCTAGAATAGTCTAAACAACTTCGATAAAGGTACAAAATTAGAGCTCCAGCCCTCCCCAATCCATGGCTTAATCACAAAGTTACACCAATCATGACAGAACGGCCTTGATATCAGCACAGACAAACCACCAAGGTACCAATATGAAGTCCTAAATAGATACCCACATAACAGACAATTGATTCTGACAAAGATGCAAAAGCAATTTAGTGGAGAAAGAATTGTACCCTCAATAAATGTACTGGAACAACTGTATATCCACATGCAAAAACCCCAAACCTTACCACACATTAAAACTTTCCTAAAACATTCAAAAGTTAACTCAAAAAGGCTCACAGTGGGGTTAGTTAAAGTGATGGAAGGTGTGGCCTGAGTCATTGCTTGGCTGAAGCCATTCTCTCTGGGACAAAATACATGTTTTTTTTTTCTTGTCATACTAATGAAATGATGTGATGATTAGGCATGTGTTAATAAGTATGTTTTCAAGGTGCATCCATTTGCCTATAAAATGTACAGTTTATCATTCTTTATGGCCAAATAGTACTCCATTATACAGAAATACCACATCTTTTTTATCCATTCCTTAGTCGATGGGCATTTAGGTTGTTTCCAAGATCTGGCTATTACAAACTATGCTGCTATAAACATGGGTTCACATATATCAAAATGGCAGGTCATTTTAAACCAAGTTTAATATCTTGTCAAAGGAATGTCTCATATGCCTTTGGAAAATCTTCCAGCCTCAAATGAGCACTTAAAAATACCCAATGTCCAAGACACTTGGTGTTAGAGTTGAAGAAGTAAAAAAATAATAGTTTTAGGTTTTCTGTACATTTGATAATGAATCTCAGTGCCTCAGGTACTGATAATAATTTTATAAGGTGGATGGATAGAATAATTAGCACTTTTCTGTCCTAAACTGGAAATGCCGTGATAAAGAGATCACAGAACTAGAGGACCACTGGACATGTCTCAGAGATTATACAAGGCAAAGCCACTGCCGCCGGGGCTAGAGGAGCTCCTGCCACGGCACCATGAGAAGTTCTGGGGAGAGGAAGGGAAAGTGTTTTGCTTCTCTGTCTCTTCGTGCTGTGAGACTACTCACTCCTACTATAGAGCAGATGATTAAGTGTGATAACGCATGAGAAGACACACTTAATGCACAGCGCACTGAAATATCTGATGCACCTTTATCATCCTTTTATGTGTAATGCAGACCTCTCACTTCAGTACTGGTGAGGTCAGAAGGGGCAGAAGAGCTGTTTACCATCTTTGTGGTGATGATCTTTCAAATGTCTAAAGAAATACGAGGCACACTTGAGACACTGACACAGCCTCCCAGTTTCCAAATGTTGCGTAGATTTTGTTACAGTTATTTTCACTTTTGAGCATTTTCTCTGGCTCTTACATATCATTAGCTATTGGTCTTAATATATATGTATGTTAAGAATATAATAATTAGAATATAGGAATTAAGAGCATTGTTTTGAAGCTTAGATTCATGGATTCAAGTCCCATATTCATAATTTACATTTTATTTGTCCAACGGGAAAATACTTAATCCCATTATGACTCAATTTTGCTTATTTGTGAAGTGAGGATAAAGTTAGGGTGACAATCATGCCTAATTCATTATTGTAAGCCAATACTTCTAGAATTCTTGGATATGGTATCTGGGAAATAAAAGGTACCCAATAAGTGCTATCTACCACTATTGTTATTTCATCATATTGAAAACCAATAGCTTATCACCTAGGATTTTCATAAATATGGTAACATTCTGTGCATTTAGCACATTCTTTCAAGTCACCTCCACAAGTTTATTCGCCTATGTGTTTATCTACAGATCATATGTACAGTTATTTTATGTGTGGTCTAAAATACATTGCATACATTTTATTGTACTACACAAATTCTATTCTGCTTAGCATTTTTATTCATTGTTATGTGCCTGATGTCTATTTTACATATACAAGCAGAACTATTTCATTCCTTTCTCAGTTCCGTATCCCTACACAGGCAGGCAGCTTCTTTTGTATGTTCTTCCTCTCGTGTCCATTTAGGTCGCTCACACCCTTGCCTTCCTCCTCCCAGCTGGGATGAACGTCTTTGAACGTGTTTCTCAGGAAGTGTCCTCAGAGTAGGCTGACCCACTTGGGGAATGTGAGTGGCCTCAGTGTTTCAACAGGGCCAGATCTACTCAAGTGTGCTTCTCCTATTCTCGGTAAAACTTACAAGAAATTTATGCCGTACAATCTGCCTGTCTTCTCAGTTGGTACGCCTGTTTCTTGCTGGATTGATCTCTTGATAAAACTTCTCTAAGGCTCAAAGAGACCTTCTCAGATTCTAAAATAAATTGAAGATGGACTTAAGATCAGACATTCAACTTCTGACCTGTAAATAAGTGTTTTTTTTTTTTTTGTATCCTAAAATTTAAGAAATGGTCTTGAATTTTAAGACTCTTTGAACTGATGTAAAAAATGTGTTATACTACGGTGGCATTTTCTATTAATTTGACATAGAGCTTCAATTTTGATACCAATCTATAAAGGGTACATTGTGGAACCAAAGGAGAATGGCAAAGAATTAGGTATTTATGGGGTTTAGAAAAGATAAAAGACTGGGAAGAGGAAGGAAAATTGGCAAAAGAGGAAATGACATTGCACGATGATTCATACTGGTTTTATGACATATTAAACTCCAGTAGAACATGTTAAACTAATTCAAATACTAAATATTATGGGTACAATTGTGAGAATAAGTGAAAAAGAAATAAAATAAATCTGTGGTACATTTTCTCTAAATCTTACGGAAGTAATAGAAAAGATGTACAGTGACACACTGTACTTGCTCTGGTAGTGTGTAAATGAAAATTTATGATCAACACAGTTGCTATAGTTTAGGTCTGGGATGACAGGAAAAGCCCATGTGTTATAGCTTTAGTCCCCAGCTCGGGTGGAGATGGAGCCCATGATAGATCGCTGGGGTGCTCTGAGGGGATGTTGGGACCTCTGCCCTCTGCCCTTCCTCTTCTTTTTTGCTTTTGGGGAGTGAGATGAATGGTTTTGCTCTGCCACATGTTCCTGACGTGATGTGCTGTTTCCCTAAGTGTCTAAAGCAACTGGATCGCAGTTGATGGGTTACGATTCCCACTAGCTCCAGGATCAGGAGCTAACATAAAACTCCTCTTTTTATAAGGGAATTATCTCATATGTTTTGTGATCATAATAGAAATCTGATTAACACCATTCTCATCTGATTGCCATTAGTTAACATTTACTTATTCTCTTTTCTACTTAATCTGTCAAATATAAGACTTTCCATGGTGCTGAATCATAAAGAATGGGGGTGTAATACAAAGGTTTCTTGTATCTCAATTTTACCTATCAGCACTTTTTATCCTTCAGTAACTGAATTCAATTTTTAGCTGATTTTGGACTCAGTGTAGGTATTTGGGTAAGTTGCGAAATTGCCTGATCTCAAATGCCTGGGCTTAAGGGATCCTCTTGTCTCAGCCTTCTGAGTGGTTTCCAACTACAATTCAGCAGCACAGGGCTAGCAAATGTGTCTTAAAGCAGGTGTCTTTTTACTGAGTTTTACTCAGCAATTTTTAGCTAATGAGTAGAAATTAGAAATAAACAGCTAAACATTTTCCCTGCCTTGTGTCTTCTCTTTGTGTGTTAGTTTGTCTGGCTATGTTAGGTTAATCACATTAATGGAGCCTGGAGAAGACACTTGGACTGAAGAGCAAGTCACGATTCTCTTTCCCCCCTTTCTCTAGGAACAATTGTGTGGTCTCAGGACTTCCTTCACTCCACAAGTCCGAAAAGGTTTGTTAGTTAACAAATAAGGACCAGACTAGGAATTCAAGGGTGCCCTCCAGTTTGTTTTGTCCACATTCATTCATTCACTCAACATTAATTAAGCACCAAGGACAGGACACTTGTTTAATACTGTCAATACAAAGATAAATAAAATGAGGTTCTAGTCCACGAGGAACAGGCGGAAAGTAGTGCTCTGGCAACATGATCCTTGACCCAGAATTCCTACAGTTTTTCTCATTTTCTGAATAGTAGGGGCGTCTCCCACATGAGAGAGGGTAGATCATCAGGGATTCAAAAGTATAGGAGACCGGGGGGATCCTTAGGAGTTTGGAGAAAGTGAGTGGAGGGGATGGGTGTCATGGAAGAAAAAACAAATTCTAGTTTCCCTGAATGAACATTGCCAAAATAAAATCAGAAGGGTTTGGGATTTTATAGATTAAAAAGAGGGAGAAGGAGGAAGAGCAGGAGGAAGAGGAGGAGGAGGAGGAGAAGGAGGAGGAAGAGGAGGAGGAGGAGAAGAAGAAGGAGAAGAAGAAGAAAAAGAAGAAGAAGAAGAAGAAGAAGAAGAAGAAGAAGAAAAAACATTTAGCCATCTAGTTGCTAAACTGTGGAAGTCAGGAATGGACTTTTATGGGGAAGCATTTATTTTCTTTGTAGTGTCATAAAATCTGTAGACTCTGCTTTGCCAGGTCTGAATAACTCAAGTGACCTCAGTCTCATGCTTCATGTTTCTCCCAGTCTAAAGAATTTTATGGTTTCATTTTGGTGAAATACTTTCTCAGAAGTCTGGCAACAATGACAAAGTAAAACTGGGCCAACATGGTATGACCTAAGGCCAATAGATGGATGGGGAAACCAGCAAGGTGTGTCTTCGTTAGCTTTCTTCTCACCCTCTCCATCCCAGTTCTTCTTTGCAGATGTGAGGTAGGGTCCCTCTGGACTGAGTAGGGTCTGTGACTTATCACCAGACCTCAAGTTTCTGATTGCTGACCCTGTATGACCAGGGGAAAGATTATAGAGTTTTCACAACCCATTCAGGGGAAAGGAAATTCTTGTTTTTATGGCCTGCCTTGGGGTGAGAGCGATGAGCCAGAAACAAGGAAAGCACAAACTTCTCTTATTCAGTTTGCCATTGCTTTAGTCTTGACCTGGCCAGTGCTGGCCATGAGAAGAAGTGAGAAGGTCTCCAAAGAGATAAAAGCAGATTAAAGCCATGTTAGAAAGCTGACTGAAGAGGAAGGAGTGAAAGGAAGGTCTCATTCTAAATAATACATAGGCACAGGTGAACAGTAACGGATCAGAAGGACGAACACCCAATAAAGAGACAGAAATAATTCAATCAATACGTCAACATCTAACTGATTTGAAATGAAAAAACATCGAAGAAACAAACAGATAAAAAAGATTAACTATATTGAATCATTAAGACATACATCTAACCAACCACTATTATCCTGAGCAAAGAGAAATGAACCTCTCTACATGATTTTTTGTATTTTCAATTATTTAAGGGTTTCTATTTCTGTGGCCAAAACAAGCAGTTAAATTCGCCAGGCAGCCATTCATTTCAGGAGGAAAACAGGGCTTTCAGAGGAGTTAATGTTTCAGAATTCATGCCCCAAGCCCCAGCTGTTTGGCTGGACTTTCACTTTTTATTTGTGATACTGGCATGAACAGACCTAGCTCTTCAGGCACAGAATGAAAGTGGAAAAAAAGTAAAAAAGAAAGAAAGAAAAAAGTGGCTACAATGTGAACAGTAGTTGAGGATTATAGCAAAAAAGATCATCTTCAGCTGCATGCAGTAGCTATTTCTGAGGAGCTTATACTTCATTTTATGATTTTCCATAGATTCATAGCTATAGACCAGGTGCAGGCTTGGGCATTATTTACATTTCAGAAAAGTAGAAACTAGCGTTTCAAGAAGGTGCATGCTTGGAGCATCTCCGGCAATATAATTGTGGTGAGAGGAATGAATCAAACTTGCATTTTTTCAACATCTAACTTCTGGGTATCACATTGTGTGAGCTCCATGTGCGAGCCAGACAGCTTTCCCTAGAGGCAGGCGCCCTGCGGGTGATTAACGTTTATTTGTTGAAGATGAAAACAATGACAAGGTAATGATCAGCATCTGGACTGAGCAAGTGGAAAGTAGCCAAAGGGAGCCCAAGGTGAGATGAGTGTTTACAGAATCGTATTGTCCATCCTAAGGCTAGCAGTGCAAAACTGATGGAACTGCTAAAGAAGAAGGGGAAGGTTGAAAAGCAGAAACATCTCCATTTCCATTTAGTTAAACTTAAGGTTTCATGACACGGAAATAAATGATTACATTGTAGTTTTGATCGTCACCTAGTAATGTCCCTGGAGAGTTTTACAAATTAGTTCTTAACAAAATGGAGATGTAAAAACCAGGAAAGGATGGCGACTTTGACATAAAGTAACTGATCATGGGGACACATGTTAAAGCTGACATCTATTATAACAAGTTGGCAATGCAAATGCCGTGCACCCTGAGGTCATGGGGAAACGGATGAATGAATCTGCCAGCAATCCTTCCTCTAACAGGCAGGAAGAAAACCTGAGTCCGTACCAGAGGAATCAAGTACCCACGGCAGCAATTCACCTGGATCGGACCCATGGCAGCATAAGCCTGGTGGTTTTATGTTGGCCGAAGGCTCCGGAGCTGCGCTGTGACGCTATCACACCGCCCACCGACCGCGCACAGCGGGGGAGCCCCGAGTGTGGGCTTTCTGTCTACCACACGCCATCCTCGTTGTCTATCAGGGCTGACTTTTTTTCCCCTTTTCTAGTCCATTTCAGAACTAAAACCACTTGGAACTGGAGTTGAATTTCTACTTCAAGGGTAGCTTACTATGATCCAAATATAGCACATTCCCAGCCAGACCTTTCTACTAAGTTCTACTTCCCCCTAAAATGTCTAATTGGTTGTATAACTTTGGGCAAGACACAAAGGTCCTGGTTCTAAATTTCCTAATTTAGAAGTTAGATTCATTCCAGGATTAAAACAATTATGATTTCCTCTCTGTTTTTCCTAGGCGGTGAATCTCTACACAGAAGACTTCTCAGGGAAATGTTATAAAGTTCAAAAAAATAAAAATAAAAAAAAATCAAGGCAGAAGTTACCATAAGGACATTCTTGAGATCAGGGGAACTATATAGATGCTCGTGGGGCTTTAGAAAAAGCAAACAGAGCAGGAAAAGTAAGGAGAGAAGGAAGACACTTCCAGAACTGCTTACCTGGGAGTACTGTCTGGGGTGTAGCCATTTGTATTTTTGCCTGTTTGCAGTGGGCCCATGGGCAGATTCTTATCCTGGGTCAATATTCTAAAAAAAGGTATTCTGCAGAACAGGAGTTGCAGAGATTTTTTAATAGCAATTACACTTAAGAAGGGCTCTGTAGTAATATAAAATCAAGAACATGCTGGGTTACATAAAATCAAACAGCATTTTTCCCAGGAGGGGCTGCCAGCATCCCTGCTGGACTCATCTGCATTGTGAAGCTCATGAAGGGGAGCGCATGATACTCAGCAGATACCAAACTCATCTGAACAGAAAACACTATGTTTTTTCTCAAGGAGATTCTCAAAGGTTCAATTTTCCAGTGAATATATTTTTGAAAATATCTTTCGATAGGAATCCATAGTAAGTTCAAGTACACTTCAGGGTAGGTACGGTTCAAGGAATGCCATTAATGGGAAATCTTGGTACTTAACATTAATTAGGCTTGTGCTTAAGAAGCCCTGAATTTTTAGGTAACTCTTAGGGCAAAGTCAGCCTCCAGAATTTGTCATCTGCTTTCCAACCTATATTTGCTTATTGTTTTGCTTTTCTTTGTTTACCTGATCTTATCACTTGATCAAAGCTTAGTTCAATTTCGGCTGGAAGATTTTTTTTTTTTTTAATTTTGAAGGTAGTAAAGTACAACAAAACAAGACAGAACAAAGCCAATTGAGACAATGCAGTGAAATTGGTACAGAACTTCAGAGCAGGATACCAGTATAACAGTAAGTCTCGTTATCTTCACAATGGTTGTTCATTCAATCAGGTGTAGCAAAATCAAACCAAAAACAGAGCACTATAAAACCCATCAAAACAGAATATTGAATAGAACAAAACAATTAGGATGACCATATGCAATATAGCAAATATGGGGGATTTCTTTCTATCTTCTCTTTGAAGGCAAATACTATATTCACTGTTTTGCTTTGTTCTGATTAATTGTTAAGAATTTTTTTTTTACTTGTGCTATCTATTTATGCATTTTCCTTTAAGGTGTTCCTAATATATATTTCCTTTTATTTATGTAGGATTTCAGAAGACATTTGATTATCAATTTGTCTATTGTAAAATTGATGAACTTTACAACTTACATTTATTGAATGAAAGCAAAAGTTTCTATGGGTTTATCTGGCAGATTTGATGAAATTAAAAATCATGAAGCAGATATAAACAGGAAGGCTGGGGTTTGATCAGTGAGCAATCCATTCCCGTACTGAAATATCACATGAAGCCCATTAGTATGAACAGTGAATATGCGTTAATTAAAAACAAAGAAGATTTATGCCTGAAATTCCAGTACTATGGAGGCTAAGGCAGAAGGATATTAAGTTCAAACCCAATCTGGACAACAAGCAAGACCTTGTTTCAAAAGGAGAGG